>JAJGXB010000553.1:0-10266 GCA_020882725.1 Aphelinus certus
TAGAGCCTTAATTCACGATCAGGATCATAGCATAACACTACTCCTGATAATATATTGAATGTCCATAGTTGATGTAGCAGTAAAGGTGCCACCTTACAACCACTATGAATATTTTCATCCACAACTAAGAAAAATCCTTTATGATTCCACCATATTGATCGTTTCAATAATCTCAAAGATGTTGAGAAAGCAATACTTGAAGAGACAGGAATTATAAAATTTTTTCCTGGACGATCGTTCAATGATGCAGTAGACTCGTCTTGTACTCGAAACCGTTTAGACTTCAAATATTTCTGCTGAATTGCTTGGTCGCAAGGTCCAATCAATTGTAATGGTATAAGTGAGCTAAACATCTCTCGGAGAACGGTACTTTCTTTGTTCGCCCAGTTACTAGCAAAGACATTCTCATTCGAGTTTTTGCCCAGACACTTTTTTACAATATTTATCTGATGACAAAATTTACTTTCAATTATATGATATTATAGAGAAAACTCCTCTGGAGTTCTTACCGAAACTTCCATAAGTTTATCTTTCTCACTCCAAGATTGTGAGTTTCCCATGAAATGTTTCTGATCACTTGGAAAAATTACTATACAAAAGATAATCAAACTATATCTTGTCACCATCTTACTCTTTCTTGATAGGAATGCATTTGTTCCATTGAGAGTCTGTGAAGATTCTTTCGTTGACATTTGGACAACTCGTATTATCAGAATAAGTCAAGGTAAGATATGAAGTCATCATTAACAAAACATTACTATTTAATTTTTCATGGAGAAAAGTGTGAATTATTATTGTATCAATGGTCGATCTTTGAGGGCCAATCCAGAGTGAAGTGGAAAAGGAAAAATCACAAGATCTACCACATATTTAGTTGATGCGACTTTTCGCCAGTATGGTTCACTGGCCTCATCAGGCTAAGAATTTTATTACAAAATGAACACTTCATAAATGGTACGAATAGTATACAAAACAATTAATGAGTTGACGATGAAAGTATTCTTTCTCACCAGTTCAGAATAAATTCATAGTATAAAATTCGGCAGTTTGTCAAACTATTGTGTATAGCGTCAACAGCAGTGCTTTTATATACCATCAGTTACGTTGGTGTGTTTGTTTTGAAAAATCTTGTTGAGCTACCTATACGTATAACTGAGGTGTGTGCTCCAGCACACAACAACGTGTGAAGCAGCTGCTTTCACTGCCGAATATATATGGTGGATTTTGTGATTTTTCCTTTTCCACTTCACTCTGGATTGGCCATCAAATATCGACTATTTATACAATATTTGAATTATGGAGGGTGTGCACTACACTAATAGTGTGAATTATTGTTGATGAGGTAAGGATCGCATGCTGGGTATTTGATCGATTCGACCAAAACGAGTTGCCGGACTACAATGTACTGGGAAGCCAACGATATAACTGCCGATGGCTCAGTTGTTTTTTGTACACTCCGGTATTGAATACTTAGTTTTTTCCACAAAACCTGGAGGACTTGCTGTGCTTATTTTGACAAATCGATAACAGAGAAAAAAGAGTCTTCATTGAAAGCAAATAATAACATATCATTAGAGTGTCTGGAGATGGGCGAAAAGTGTCTTCTTCAATGATTTCTTGTTACAGAATGGGTCAATAGCTGACCTCCTTCCTGTAGCCTACTTTCATTGGGGCAGAATAACAATGGGTAACTTACGATTCATACAGCAATATGGGATGAAGAAAATCTAAGGCCAGTAGCCCTCTTTATTGTAGAAAATATCGAAAAAATATGGAAAAAATAGAGCCCACGATGCCCATTGTTATCGTTCGACGAACAAAATATGCCCGAACGAGCCGGCGAGAATGGAAGTTTATTAACGCAGAAAGAAAATATGGAATTGAGCTTTGGAAAACTTAGTTTCATCTACAAGAACATTAATTTCGAATTGAATACGGAATTACTTGTGAACATAAATACCATGAAAGGCTTTGTTCTGGATGCAAAATATGAGCTGTTTCTATAGGCATATGCAGACAGTTTGCAGAATATTGGTTTGAAACATCAAGGATTCTATCTCAAATCAGATGGAACCTGTACAAGAAATAATAATAAAACATAATTTGCCACATTGACTTGTCCTCCCAGTCAGTTAAAGAACGTAAATAATGGTACTGTAGGGACTGGGAAAACTGGTGCTAGCATTGGAGCTCATCAGTTTTTTAGTGAAATACCACATTTTAGTAAATATGTTCAATATGAGAACTCAATAGTGAATGCTATAAAACTCCTTATGAGGTCTTTCTATCCATGGAAACGATATGTACGAGCACAAAATCTCCTAATAGTATATTATGCAACTAGTACGTCATTTTTACGCATCAGTGTGACAAGCTTGCACGAGTCATCGGTGAAGCCGGCGAACAAGTGCTAGATGGTCACACGAGTGCATGGATCGTATTTCACGAGCTGCATTCTAATACTTTATGGTATAGTGATCAAACGCAAATTTTACGCATCGATTTGAGTGCGTAAAATCGCATTTAAGGCACAAAAATCGATACGTAAAATGAGCGTTTATGATCACGTATACCATAAAACAATTGAATAATACGGAAGACTTTTTATTCCTAACGCTGTTGCTATGGTTGCCGTCTATGAGGCAGACTTGGACGAGGTTGCAACGACAGGCCGCAAGAAAGTTCTAACTGTTCCTAGTTCCATAGCAGTAAAAATCCGACTGAAAAAACATCAGGAAACGGAAAATAGTCAATGGTTTTGATTTTCGACGATACTGACTCTCACTATGGTACAGGAAGCCATTCGGGCAAATTGTATGAATTTTCAAAGATAGTTCGCTCCCAGCACTTTTGGTGAAAAGTCGAAGTGATCACGAATCTATCTTATTTTCGCTCTAAGTTGCCTTGCTCATCTTTATGTTTGAAGTAACCATTATTAGATTGAGCAATTTTTTCTGCGACAATAGTGTACAATTGCACCATATCATAATTTCACGTATTTTTTTTTGATCAAATTAAAACTTCTTACAAATTAAAACACCGTTTTCCAAGTACATACTTCACGCTCACGCATCAATATTTTTGAATTTTTCACGATAAGAAATTTAAGCGCTCAATGAGCTCTATCGATCCCTCCGATCAGTATTTTCATCACGACGCTATTTTATGAATTTTTTTAACGGTTTATGCAGCACAGCTTGAAAAAAGTCAGTTTTTTCCATATTTCGCACCCATCAAAATTTCCAAAATTCTCACCATGTAATAGAAAAGCTCTTCGATTGATTCATAAATCAGTGAGACTCAGTTGCACCATACAACTATTTCCCAGTTTTTTTCAATGGTCTATCGGATACCAAAAAAAATACAACTTGAATTTTACCATTTTTAAGCCCATGCATCAATTTTCTCGGAAATTTTGATATGGAACATGATAGCGCAGGCAATTTCCTTTCGATCCGTTTTATTCGTTTTCATGGAAGTGATCTCCTTCATTGAAATATCTGCACATGAAATTTCTGGGAAGATTACCTTTTTAGTATAGTATAGAGTATAGACATACATACGATATATAAAATATACGAATATGGTAAGAGTCTCACTTTCTTTGTTTGGAATGTTGTGAGGTTTCAGATTTACAAGTGATTTTGAACTAAATTTGCAAAATTTTATTTTTCTTAGTAATTCTTTGATACAAATATATTATAGCCACTGTCCTTCTATTATCCCGTGATTGCAGTTTTTCTAATTCCGCTTCCAACTCACCTGCCAGGTTGTCCTTTTTATCCAATTCTTCGTTAAACTTTTTCAGTTTTCCGCCATGATGGTTGGATTCCCCCCAATTCTTAATTTTATTTTCTACAGTGTTGATACATTGCTGTTTCCTTAGCGTTTCTCTCCAATATTTTGAAAGCAACTTGATAGTAACTTTTAATGTACAAATTTCCTCTTCTGTTTTCAATGGACAAACATTTTGACAAACAGTTCCCTTTATTACTGAGAGCGAAATTTCCTTGCCGTAGCTCTATGTTGCCCTGTCACAGCCAAACGCATACGGTTGTCAGATAATGCGTGTTAGTATCTGACTGAGACCCATACAATCATTATTCGTTTTTTACGTATCGGTGACAGAACTATATTGTAAAGCTCTCGGCCGATTCCCTAGTGGATTATATATACGGAATCATAAAATAGGAAATTCGCATTTTTTTCACTATCACCTTTTGTAGGTAAATTGAATAGAATGAAACCTATCCCAAAAGTATAATTTAATCGAAGATCAGTTAATTAATCTTACTATTATATAAAGAGGAAACGTTTGTTTATATGTACGCAAAAATCTCGAAAACTATTGAACCAACCGCCTCCAAATTTTGACGGCGAGCAACGTTTCTATGCAAAATGTGGAAATAACATACAAATCAGCTCCGACTTCTCTCTTTGGCCACTAGGTGGCAAAACGCTGTATTAGCCGTTGGCCTATGAGTATAATAGCTGAGTAGAATTAGGCTCAAAATGACCCTGGTATGGATGTTGCAAGGTGGTAGCAAAATAACAATTGGAATCGCTTCAGAACAGTCTCAAGGAAGACATGTTCACTCCCGAACGCTGAAAAATATGTGCGTCTTGAGTTATCAACAATTTAGTGAAAAAATGTGCATATTTTTTCATATTATTGCGAATAACTCAATAACTATGATGTTTAGGAAGATAATTTATAGGAAAAATTATGTTCTTGACAAAATTTTGCATAAGATAGCATTGATTTCATATCGAAAAATATATTTTTACAATGTGTTATAGCTTAAATAACATTAAAAAAGCAACAAAATGTTAACATATTTTTACAAGTAATTAGAATTGATTGAAATGCTCCCCGTTTAAGATTTGGGTACTTCATTATGATACAAATACCCATGCAAAATTTCATTTGAATCGGATAATTAGTTTTTGTGCAATACATTTGTTAACTTACATTTTTGCTAAAATTTAGACGTAAACAACCAATATGTTTATAACAATATAACTCCGATTCTACTGGGCCGATTTCGACAAATAAAAGCTTAAAGTGAGCGGCTATTTATATAGATTCCATATCTTTTTTCAGTTTTCAAAAAAACCTAAAAATGGGGAAGATATTAAATTTATTTATAAGGTAAAATTTGGCCGGTTTTAAAAAAAAATCATAAAGTTGTAAAAATATGTGAAATGGTAGAAATAACTATGCTTATTGAAAGATCAACTTAGAAAATATGTTAAAAAAAATTGGCGACCAACTTCAGGCCGGATTCTGGATGTGACAATGTTGACAATTTTAGCAAAAATGTAAGTTAACAAATGGATTGCACAAAAACTAATTATCCGATTCAAATGAAATTTTGCATGGGTATTTGTATCATAATGAAGTACCCAAATCTTAAACGGCGAGCATTTCAATCGATTCTAATTACTTGTAAAAATATGTTAATGTGAAGATGGGTCTGATCAAAATGTAAATACTTTGTTTCAAAGTTCTGGTTTCCATAATGTGATAAATACAAATGATGTCACAGTTAGTAATGAAAGTGCTATTGAAATTCGTGAAAAGGTTCGAGCGTATTTTAATAATGAGGGATCAGTCTATTTTCAGAATAAGTTTATATAATCGATTTGCATATTTTGTCATTAGTTGCGTATGTATGTCAATAATGAAGATCACAGTCGTGAAAGAGAAAGTGTATGTAAATTATTTTAATATTTTTTGTAATAAAACGCATTTTCGAACAAAATGATTTATTATTCTATGTATGAATGATTGAACACAAAAAACATTTACGCTTAATATATCTGAGTTTTATCACATTTTCAATGTTTTTAAGACCTATTTATACTGACAATTTACATTCATATATTTTTATCATCATTATCTCCATAACATTTTATAAAATATTCTGAATTATAAATATGTACACTTATAACACTTTGGAATGCATTATGAAGACGGTTCATAAGTATAAAAGTAATTATAAAAGTATTGATCTACAACCAATTATTGTTTCAAAATATTAAACTTAGCTTTAAATGAGATCCTTTTATAAAATATAATAATATATAAATATTAGTAAACGAATCAGCAAGAAAGTAAATTGAATTTCAGGATCAGTTTTCCATTAATTTATGATGTAATTCAAACATCTCGCGGTTAGCTTTCTCAGAATCCATGGCTCTGAGACTTCTCTCAATAAAATTGGCGAAACTTTTTATCGTATCATTGACTGGTGCTTCAGTAGGAAGAAGTGGAATCACTAAAGTGAAGAGGAGGAATTTGCTTCACAGATTCCATAAGTTCCTCCAAAATCTCATCACGCTTTCTCTTCGTGTTGCCTGGAAAAATATACATTATTAGTTTATAAGATACAATGTTCAAAAGTTCATTGAATATGTAAAAATGCAAAATTACGTTTGCCAATTCTCGATGGTGTTTTTAGATCTTGATTATCAGAATCTACATCATTCAAATTGTTAGATGCAGCATATTCAAAATTTGCGTCATCTCCTATACTACTTTCTGTGATACTGTGGAAGCGAAAATATTTTTTTTTTAAATTAATAGAAATGTATTTTTTAATTGAATAATTGAATTTTTCCATTTTTTGCATACATACTTGTTATACGAAATGTCGGTATCAGCTAAGAATGTTATTAGTTCAAAATATTCCCACTTTGGTTTAGTTTTTGCTGCTGAACCACTTTTCATACTTGCTTTGTAAGTTTTGAGCTCTCGATGGAAAGTATCTACCAAATTCTTCCATTTCTTTCTCATTGTATCTACATCTTTGAAGTAAACTAAAAGAAAGAATAAGTTAGCATTCTTTTGAGAGGAATATATTATGATCAGACAAATTCAAAACAACGTATACCTTGTAAATCTTGATAAAGTCCAGTCCAGATTTGATTGATGTAAGTTTTGGTATGTAATTTTTTCGTTTTTGTACTTCCTCAATGAGTCGTTCCAGACCATCTCCTTCACATACCTCATCCATGTTTGAGACATTTACAACATCAGTCATCAAGTCAGCATCTGGAAAATAAAGAATACTTTTAGCAAATGACATATAAAGAATATTACATACATTCGAACATTCACCTGTAGATACTGAAGGATATACAACATCCATGACAGGTGCTGTATTTTGCTGATTAGCAGGTATATTTTATGGCAGGTATTTTATTAGCAGGTTTATTGGCAGGCATTTTATTAGCAGGTATGTACAATACTCTGATTATAATTTACCTGGACTTATGTATCCATTTTCAAGTTCCACAAATGCTGATGCTATAAACAAGGATGTTCCTTGCAATTATCAACTTTCACCAAAGTATAGCAGAGCTTACAAATAGCTGCTTTCGGAATTCTAGAAGATGGCACGTCCATGTTATCTGGGAAAAATATTAATATTATTCCCTGAGAATATATCTCTAATGTAAAAAGAAATGTTATAAACTAACCTCTAATTAACTAACCTCCAATTATCTGGTGAAATAGGATATCTGCCGTCGACCAGTTGCTCCCTTCAAAAATTGTTCTCCCTCAACAGTTTTGCGTACCGAATTCACTCACCAAAATCCGACAGTTTTTTGTGAGAATTTCCTCAAAAACAATGGCGTAAGATTGGTACTATATAAATTTGTTTTGAACGTATCGCGCGACGAGCTAAAACAATGGCGTGAGATTGGTACTATATATAATTATGTTTTGAACGTATCGCGCGACGAGCTTCAATAGCGACTGTCGCCGCAACGGTTGTAGCGTCTGAACGCACCTATAACACATAGATATACTGTACATAAAAGAAATCAAATATTATTTAATCGAATATCTCCGAGAAATCGAAACGTTAGATTGAGTGGCTGTATATATGGCTCATTGAGATACCTAAAGAACATTTCAGAAAGTTTCATCATGATCGGCAACCCGCAATCGACAAAGTCTACTAATTTGTAAAATCGCGAAGAGACTTCTTATAAGATAGTCGGTTGAAAATTCAAAAGCTTGTTTGTCTACTTTTTGATCTATACATTTTTTCAATAGTTTATACATCACAAAAAGTTCAAATTTATAAATGAAATAAACAAATTAAATGATGAGTTCTAATTTACAAATAAGTTTAAATTAGAACTCATCATTAAATTTGAAAAACGTTTTAAAACCACTTGTTCCCACAATTTCTGATCTCGATGTTCCAAAGATTTTTGGTTATATCTGTCATAATAAATTGATTCATAGCAACGAAATTCTATTGGGCTGTAAGAGGGCTACGGGATCCCCATGATGACCTGAAATCGTAGTAGTCATTCCGTATATTTCTAACAAGAAAATTTTTTTTTCTGCTATATCAGTCTTCATCTTCCCTTCATCTTGTTTTACAATATTAGTAAATTGTCGTACCTACATTCAAAGAATCATTATTGCATTATGAAGATTATGATATATTAAGTCACAACTCATATCAATAAATACAAAAGTATAATCCCTCTATGAGTAGCAAATATCAAAATTTGACAAACCTTTAAAGGATCGCACACAGTGGATTGCAAGCTCTAAAAAGAAAAGGCAAACTGAGTCACAATGCTTTTAAAAAATGGCCTACATGCAGTCGTACATGACTGTGATTCCATGTATTCCACAATGTTGGAAAACTAGTGATTAAGCCGGCAAAAAGTCTGTTTACAAGTTTGCGCAATCTGCAAGCAAGTCAAAAAGTCGGGGATAGCTTTTGATTAAGTGAGGTTATGTTTCATTGTATCAAAAATGAAACATAAAAGTGTAAAACAAACTTCATGCAGTCATTTAAAAAAGAAATATTACTAATAAGTTCATCATTATATATCACTTAAAACTATTATTCCCTTCTGAAAATTCTGAGGTGAGATCTCACCTGAGATCTCACATGAGAATTTTCAGTAGGGATTATGACAACTTACCAAACATTTTCTTACAAAATCGTGGACTGCAAGAGACGACCTCAACATAGCGCGGGAAAAATAATCCGCCCGTATTAATTCAATATACCGGTTAAAGAACACACAGTTAATGTAAATGTACTATAGCGAAATCTTTACTACACTATAGTAAAAAAGGTAACCTACGTATAACCTAGTTATACGTTCCTAGTCGCTTAACTGGGTCTCCTAATTGATAGACTGGGTTTCCCAGTCGATGGACTGGGTTTCCTAGTCGATCGACTGAGTTTCCTAGTCGTTCAACTGGGTTTCTTAGTCGATCGACTGGGTTTCCTAGTCACTTGACCGTGTTCCCTAGTCGCTTGACTGAATTTCCTAGTTGATCAGCTGGGTTTTCTAGTCGATGGACTGGATCTTCTAGTCGATCGACTGGGTTTTCTAGTCGATGGACTGGGCGTTACGTCCTTAGCAACCGTTACTATGGAGTGGGAAAAGTCAGTTCAAAGTCTATTTTTGGAACTGTTGATGACTAAGAAGTAAGAACTTCGAAGCTCAGACATTTACCATAGCAACCGTTGTTTACCTCCTTATCAATCGTTACTATGGAGTGGGAAAAGTCAGTTGGAGGTGTATTTCCGGAACTGTTGATGACTAAACAGTAAGAACATCGAAGCTCGGACATTTACCATAGCGACTGTTATTATGGAGTGGGAAAAGTTAGTTAGAGGTCCATTTTCGGAACTGTTGATGACTAAGAAGGAAGAATATCGAAGCTTGGATATTTTTTTTTACCATAGAAACCGTTACTATGGAGCGGAGGAAATGAGTTAGATGTTAATTTTGCTTTCTCAAAGAGTACAATAAACAAGGTTCATTGTCAGATTTTTAAATATGTCGGAATTGATTCACGTTCAAATCGTCTTTCACACGGGCAGTTGTATGTTGGACTTTCTGACGGGCAAATCGGAAAATCAATTTCGATTCCATTTCCAAAACCAAAAATATTGTTTACTCTAAAGTAATTTGTGGTTTTGAAATTTTAACTATACTTGAATGTTACGTTTTTGTTCCTATTTACAGTTAAGGTGGCTTCGGCGAATTTTTCTAAATGGACAGAATCATGAATAACTGCAGAATAACATAGTTTGTTTGCTTAACTTTTGATAACATCTACAAAATAATAAGCTTGCCGACCATTTGAACGAGAAAAACTCGTTCAGAAAAACGTTATTATTACACACGCTCTTATGGGCCTTGGCCAAGAAATGACTCTTATTTGAACATAAATGGACAGAAAATTATCAAAAAATAGGAAATTATAGCTTT
>JAJGXB010000554.1:0-10260 GCA_020882725.1 Aphelinus certus
AAAATCGACCCATCGCATCGGACTTCGGGACCTCGATTTTCGTAATCTACGGGTCGAAAAACATGGAAATCCGAAAATGTCTGTATGTATGTACGTACGTACGTGCACTTTTTTGTCGTACGATAACTTTCGAAGGAATTGTCCGATCGTCCTGAAATTTTGCACACAGGTTAGTCGCCGCAAAATCTCGGCCGAGTTCAATTTTCAGCCAAATCCGTTGTTTATTTCTCTAGCGACCGTTTCTAACGTGTTTTTGATAAAAGCTCCAAAAATCATCATCAATGCACGATGGGTTTCCAATTCTTTCGACGATCGATGAGAATCGATAAGACATTCATTTTGGAACAACCATTGTTTGTTCCTCTAGCAACCGTTGCTATGGAGATACAAAATTCAGGTTCAGACTGACTTTTTTTGTCATACGATAACTTTCGAAGGAATAGTCCGATCGTCCTGGAATTTTGCACACAGGTCGGTCTCCGGAAGATATGAACCGAGTTCGGTGTTCAGCAACATCCGTTGTTTATTTCCATGGCAACCGTTGCTAGCATGTTTTTGATAAGCTCCCATATAATTCATGATAAATGATCATTTGGGTTTGTATATTTATGAGATTCTATAAGAATCAAAGACACGTTTCCCGTAGAAACCATTGTTGATAGCAACCGTTGTTTATATCCCTTGCAACCGTAACTAGGGAATGGGAAAAGTCAGTTGGAGGTCCATTTTTGGAACTGTTGATGACTAAGAAGTAAGAACATCGAAGCTCAGACATTTACCATAGCAGCTGTTGTTTACGTCCTTAGCAACCCTTACTATGGAGTGGGAAAAGTCAGCTTGGAGTCCATTTTTGGAACTGTTGATGACTAAGAAGAACATCGAAGCTCCAACATTTACCATAGCAACCGTTATTTACATCCTTTGCAACCGATACTATGGAGTGGGAAAAGTCTGTTGGAGGTCCATTTTCGGAACTGTTGACGACTAAGAAGTAAGAACACCGAAGCTCGGATATTTACCATAGCAACCGTTGTTTACGTCCTTAGCAACCGTTAGTATGGAGTGGAGAAAATGAGTTAGAGGTTCATTTTGCTTTCTCAAAGAGTGGTGATTAATGCAAGTTGAGGTTCAATTGCAATACTTTGAGAAAGCATACTGCTGAGGCACTTGGCAGCGGTTTTTCCAGACTCCCCCTTCCATGCGGTCCGTGACGTCATGGGCCTCTTGGCGGAGAGGGGGGCCCGGGGCGCTATTTTTCCGCCCGCTCGAATCTCGGCGGTGCGTAGAGGGGGGCCCGGGCGGTACTTTTCCTGCCACTCTCGGGGGCGGGGGGAGCGGGCAGTATTTTTCCTGCCACTCTCGGGGGGAGGGGGGAGTGGGGCGCTATTTTTCCTACCGCTCTCTGCGGTTCGGAGAGGGGGTACCTCCGGGCGGTATTTTCCCGGGCGGGAATATCTCGCGTTCTAATGAAGATATTGGGATGGAATTTTTTTCTGTGTTCATGGCTTGAAGCTCGCTAACGTATAAAGATCAGAATTATTCAGAATAAACTAAAAACGTTCTTGAGTGAAAGATATATATGAGTGATGAGAGGTGCTTCGATAGAAAAAGTAGATATTTTGAGTAGAAACTTTTTTTCTTTATTTCACACAGTTATATAAGATACATATGGTGCTCATATACTACATATACTTCTTAATAATACAAATACCCGTGAGGTAAAAATGATTACATGTATGTTTTTCTGGGTTTACAATATTGCTTACAACTACTACAAACAGTCTTACTTCCTTTACAATGTTTTCTATGCCTTATGATATTTTTAATCGATACTTTGCATCCGCTGGATGTTCCATTCGTAGACGTTACAATTTCTTCTAAGCCTGTCGATATGATGTGAAACGGCTGGTGGGAGTCCATAACTATCGAAGAAAATTCCTTTACCGTCTGAGTCAGCAAAAATCGCAACCCAATGCGAGCCAGGTTGAGAGCTTTCATCCACATTAACAACAAATGCACACGGTTTCGTCCACTGGTAAGGTATTTTGTCCGCGGGAAACACTCCCACTGTTTGAGCTGGTATGCTTTTGAAAGCTTATAATATTTGGTTCGAATCCATGAGAATCCTTTACGGAAATAGGGGTAGATGTCGAGTTTCCTTCTATACTTGAAACGAACTCTTCTGTTTCTTCATTATCATTAATTAAACACTCTTTTATACGCTCAATCCTCTTTTTTTCGAGATCAATAACGTCTTGAGAGCCTGCGACTTTTATTTTCTGAATCGGTTCTGCTTCATTTCTTAACCAATTGCGTAGTTTGTATGCAAAAGACAAAGCACACACCATAAACTCTTTTATGCAAGTATGATGAAAACAGCTATGGCTATTCGTGTATGGAAGATTTTTGTATGACGGACAGTGTAAATCTTGAAGGTTTATAGCACGTCTCGAGAGCACTTGTTGAAGTAACTTCTGGTTCGTTGACCCCCAAGCGTAAATTTGTAATGCACGTCGGGCGACATCCCGTAAAGTCTTATACACATCTTCGAGATCGGATTCACCATCGAACCATTCTATTCCATGTTCGTGACATGATAAATATGTGTTAGCCGATGAAAAAGCATGCCCCAACTCACAAAAACGGTAAGGCGGTTTGATGATCCAGTGAGCGACTACAGTGTAGTCGACACCCACTACAGCGATTTCTTTTGGTAAAAATTCTCCGTTTCTACCGTGAAACCCTTGTATATCTATAACGAAGCGGAGGTCATCCATACTAACTGGAAAACCGAGTACCTAACGACCCAAAACCTTAGATAATACTGAGCCAGACAGTATGAGAAGATTGCTTTATCTCCGTTATCAGGCTTCACTGAGCAATGGCGTCGGTAAATCAACATTTTTAGGAGTTAAAATCGACCATTATCTGTCGTGTGGAATCTATTTCTAGTACATTGTCGAACTCGGCGTAGAGAATGCAATTTAGTCTTGGTTAGCGCTTGACCAAAACGTACTTTAATACCGTTTTTGACAAGGTTCCAATGACCTGCATAATGTGCAGAGAGATCTGGCGTTAAATCAAATGCGAATATACAATATCTATTTGCATAAGCGAGTCGGTTTATGTCATTGCTTTCATTCATAAAATGTATGCCAGTCCCCGGAAACAGAGTGTGATACGCTTCAATGTACTGTGAAGGTTCAGTAAACGATGGTTGTAGAGGTTTGCTCGGTATCTGTACACCATCAACGTACAACGATAGAAAATTGATGCCGAAGTTTTGAGAATTTAATGAATTGTATCTTCTATCTCCATTGAAAGCTTTGTTATCTACAAAACCAACCACGACACGTTTGAGGCAACTGTCCTAATATAACATTTTCTAAGCATTCACCAGTCGTATCCTTATGCATAACAAAAGATTTCACTTCTACACGAGTGAGTGGATATTTTGCCGTAGTTGTAGAGAAAGTCTTAGCATGCGCGATTAAAACATGTGCAGCCACAGTAACACGTCTAACCAATAGAGTAGCCTCTTTCATATGCACAGAATAATTTTTTCCTGAATCATCCATCAAGCAAAAAGCATCTTTTGAACGAACTCATCGTGCACGAACTTCACATCCGTTGAGTAATAATTTATCTTGATTAAGAATATCGCAATGCAAATGTCCAATCAAATCAACTATGTTTTCTCCTTCCGTATATTTCTGACGTTCTCCAAGGCCTAAATTAGTATTGGCTTCGGCGCCAGGTGAGGCATCCATATTACCGGGCGTATCAGCCTCCCATAATCCCGATGACAAATGAGAATTTTTCGCCGCTGGTCCATAATTCAATAAAGTTTCAATATATGCTCTGTAGGGGTAAGCATTGTTTGGAGGCGATATAAGTTTCTGATTCAGATACATGTCGACCTGGTTGAATAATGAGTGTAAAAAAATGTTTACGGGAGCAACTTTCTTGGGAGTGGTGTTGTCGCTGCCTTTCAATTGTACACTCACGTTGATCATAGAGATCCAAATAATCTTCGTTTTGAGCGTTTATGCAAAATTCGAGAGGTCCATCGTCGGACAGAGACGAAACGGGCTTGTACTGCACCCATCTGCTCGATTCTATAGCTGTCTGGGTCGGTGGGAGAGAAAATAAATCAAGTTCGCTCTTCAAGCACGGTTCTGTATGACTGTGCAAAAACGACATTTTGATGTATTTTAATCAAAAATATCCTCCATCAGCTTCCTTGTTGTGCGCTTTTTCTTATCGTTCAACTTTTTATTTCGTCGTTTAATTAACTGTCTTCTTCTGAACTTTTCCTTTCTTGACTTTCTGTTTCTTTACAGCTTCAGGTTTTTTAGTATTTTTTTTTCTTGCCGATGCGCTTTAGTGAAACGCCGCAAACAGACTCAATACGCCGCTTACGTGGTGCATTTTTATATCCTGAGCCCTCAGTGATTTTCGTTCGTGCGCTACGTTTTAGATTTTGAGACGATTCGTGCATTTTGTTATGTAACGACTCGTTAAAGGGTATATTACTCTTACCAATATTGTCAAGTATACCGACGCCTGCTCTGAGAGCCTCTTTACCAACAGCGCGAACGCCTTTCGAGAGATACGGGAGAGCTGCTCGGAAAATCCCTGAGAACCATGAGCCGAGCCCATGTCCGCGCATACGATGCGCCCCGCGTAAACGTTCAGGCTACTACCCACTTGTCGGTGATAATTGTCTTGGAAACTCATTTTTGAAACTCTTTCTTGAAGTGAAGTGTTACTGTCACTGTCCCGTATTCAAATGGTATCGGTTTGCCAAACTGATCTCTTATATCTATTTCAATCGTTTGAAATCGGTTGGTAAGTAACGGCACGTAGCGGACCGGATTGTATTTTTTTGCGATAGTCATTCCAAAATTAAACTTTTGGGCTTCTAAATTTACTATTCGTAACAATGGTGCAAAAGTATCCCCTACTATACAGGGTTCACAGATGCTCGAATATACAAAAAGTTGATCAGGTATCGCTCGTTACAAACTCGCCGGTATCTTTCCACAGTAATAAAATGGTATAAACTCATTTTTATCTTCGAGAGGTGTATCTAACTTTTGAGAGCCATTCTCAAAACCAAAAATTCGTAGTAATGTTTCAGACATATTAGCGCCGACTATGAATCTTTGAAAATTCCTTCGTATTTTAATGTATACAAAACCTCCCTTTTCATCGTAGGATATGATATTATTAATTTTTAAGCTCATGTATGATGAATGGGCCTGTTTTACAGCTTGAACGAGATCTTTAACACTTTCATAATTACCATGAGGAAAATAAACATCATGCTCGCCCGGTGGTGAAATTTTAGAATCTCCACGTGAAATGTGCATAGTTGTACACGGTATATGAATTTCGGAAATTCCAAGACTCCATTTCCCATTCAATTCGATTTCTTTCGGTAAATGAGTAGAAAAATTTGTTATTGTATTTTCAGGAAAATATTTCGAAATGCTATTACTCGGTAGCACAATCGTAAAATCATCTTGGCTCACGTTCATTTTCAAATTTTCTTCAATACAGATGCCGGAATCCACGAGTTGAATTTGTCGTTGTAACCTTGCCAGCTAACAAAATATTCTTTTTTCTTGCCTTTACCCTTAGTTTTCAAAATTTTATCGATTTTATATTCTTCTCGAACCACTCGTTCTTTGTGAACTAAACTAAGTTCTTCAGGGTAGAAAAATCCTAAAATATCTTCGCCTTGCAAGTCCGTCAACTTGTAGATAAACAATTTTCGTCTCTTCGAAACTCGTATGACTTTGAAAATTTCGTCACTCCAATTTTTTTCTGCACCTTTTTCGAATACGTTTTTCTCCCTACTAATTCGAACGTAATCGTCAACTTTGAATTTAAGTACTTTTTGATGTTTTTGTCTCTGCTGCGCACGCAACACTAAATTTTTTCTAGCGTTGTGTGCGTTATGTATAGTAACCGCAGCTGGTGGCATTTTTATCGTTGAGTGCGGTGATTTGTTGTAAGCAGGTACAATTTTTTGAAGCACGTCGATATAACGATAAGTATTACTATACGTGAAATATCTATACATGCGCTCTTTCAATGTTCTATTGAAACGTTCAACCACTGCAGCTTTCACATCGGGATTAAGAACAACACGAAAGATTATTCCTCTTTCTTCAAAAACTTTCTGTGTAGCTTTTTCTAAGAATTCTAATCCAGAATCTGTCTGAGCCATAAAAGGACAACGTCCTTGATTCAATATTTTTTCAAGTGCTGTTGCAACTTGCAACTGATTGACAACTTTTGTCTCGGAGCGGTTCAACCCATACATATTTGCTAAGGACGTCGATCACTACCAATATATATGCGTATCCATCATTATAATTTTTGAAAGCTGTTAACTGAATATGATCTAGTTCCCAAACATGATCAATTGTACCGACATCATAAAATAATCTAGAAAACTTTCTTCGTATAGGTTTGTGTAACGTGTAAGCTCGTCAGCCAGTTTTTAATTTGCGAGCAGAAACTTTTTTCTTGTTAACTCAAATTAGATTTCGAGCCCCGGAGAATCCAGCTTCATGCTCAGGATCGAAATACTGCTTTTTAATAATCTTTGAAGACAATTTTATCTTTTAGGCCTATCCAAAATGACGTTTCTTTATTTTTAGGTGTAGACGATTTTTTAAGCGATTTACCTCTTAATCTGTTCGGCGTCGAGTAGTTCTCAAGCACAGTATCGTCTATTATTGATAAAATATTTTTGTCTGTATACTCTGTAAGATCCAGTTTGGGAGACAAAAACTTCTCTGTCCCGTCATCAGAATCGTATTTCTTTTTTCGATTATTGTGTGGAGTTGTAATATTTAGCAGATCATGGTTACCGATAAACTCTCTTGGCGTGTCTATCTTGCGTAAGACTGAGGAAAATTCTATTCTGCCTACAGCTTTAACGTTGTTTCTGTTCCTGCTCGTATCATTTATGAGATCAATTATGTTAGAACCATCTATTTTTTCGTTGTCGATAAACACTGTTCCTTTTTCATTCCAACGAATACGATCGGGATTGGCTTTCAAATGCTTTATCAACAGATGCCCTTTTTTCTGATACAATTTCGGTAAACTCTCGATAATCAAATTATCACTCAAACTATTCGAACTTATCACATTAGTTTTTGGGTACGTCGGTACCCTCTTCTCATCTATGAAAAATAAATATCTCTGTAGAACTCATAAATACTCTTTCAATATTGTAGGCTCGTCTTTATAATTATTCAATTCGAGAATCTGTTTCAAGTCATTATCCAAACGGCTCAAATTATCACCTACTGTTTGGGTCGATTGTAAGACCGGTAACGTATTAGTGTGATTTGGAAACGTATTAGTCGGAACAGGTAACTGTCTCGTCACTTCTTCATTCTTTTCTCTCTGAATTCTGTCTAGCTGTTCTTTTGATATAAGTATCATTTTTTTAGCTCTCTCCATATTTTTAAATCTTGAGTAATGTAGAGATCAACGCTGATAACACCGGTTCTATCAAAAATGGCAAAAAGCTACCACCTCTTTGTACGATAACACGTTTTTTAACTTTCCAAGAATTTTTCTGACCGTTGTTTTTAATTAGTTTTATCAAAGTTTGTTTATGTCTTTTCAATTTCTGAAGGTTGTTATTTTTCAGAGATACAACACCTTTGAGTACATTCAAAGCGCATTCACAAATGTAATTCACTAATTTTTTATCAGCAGTTTTCAATAATGCAAGACGTTGCTCTTTATTACAATCACGCAAAGCTTTCAAGAGACTAATGTATTTCTTCTCGAAAGGGAGACGATGATGTTGAGATATCTGAGGTGTGTTCCCGGCCATCGTAGAGAATGAACTAACTAAAAAAACTGTTCACTGAGGTGTTATTATATTTAAACGGCCACTATGTGTTCAGAGTGCGTATATTTAGGTATATAGACCAATTGGAACTCTTCATCCGGGGAGATGCAACTTCTAAATCTAAATTCATCCAATGTAGATTGCTTACAATCAATCATTAAATACCCGTGACCTTTTGTGGTAGCATCTTGATATGCTTCTTGTAGAAATTTTTAATCTTCGATATATATTTGACGGGCCTAATGTTGAATCTGTGCTCTGTCTCTGAATTTTTGGAAAGTATAATAAAACTACTGACTACTGACAAACTACTGACAATGGCAGTGGAAGCAGCCGCTTCCACTGCCGAACGTAATATTATATTTTCATTCAAAACTGCCTGATGAGGCCAGTGAACCTAACTGGCGAAACGTCGCATTAAATAAATATGTGATGGATTTTGTGAATTTTCTTTTTTCCACTTCACTCTGGATTGGCCCTCAAAGATCGACAGCTTATACATATTAAAAATTTTTATGCTAAAGAGTAGTGGTGATGAAAAAAAAATTGTATTGAAAAAGAAATTCGGGAAAAATTTTTTTTTTATTTTACACAATTTACATGATACATATGACTGTTACAAGTTATAAATATTTTTTACAATCTAATAATCCATATGATGCTTACAGGCTAAAGATTGTCTCTTACTGACTACGATCACATATCTTTATATTATGGGCACATCCAGGACCCAGAGAAAGCGTAGGTCGGGCGTACAAAATGTTTCGCGCAGCAACTTTCAATTCTGTCACGAACACTATAGTTTCTTTGAATACTGGTATTAAAATCAATCGCAAGAACATCCTCTGCGCATATAAAATCTAACAATGCCGGCAAAGTTATATTTGTGAAATTCACCTCGAATAACTGTTTCGAATATTCACATACACAAGGTCGTACGCACTTACAACTTCTACAATATTGTGTAGCATATGTAACCTGCACTCTTACAAGTATAAACAGCCTTACTTCAATTTTTATAAAACTATTGTCGATGCGTCCGTGTGCGTGAGCTTCTACCCACGAAGCAAGATTTTCAATCTCGAGAGGGTCGAATTTCGCTTGGTCTTTCATTTCTACAATTTTTTTACAAAAATGATAAAACGTCTGGAGTTGAAGACTGGAGCGGTAAGGAGCGATACACTCAATCGGGTTACAGGTACCTGAAACTAATTTTTACACTTTTTATATCCGTATGGGTAGGAAATTCGTTCATTAATAAACGGTCTTTTAACTAAAACCGGCCTACACATTTTAACCCCTTGACGTGTTATAACTTGATGGAGTTTATTACGGGCTATATTTTCATTATCGACCATAATTTTATTTTCCTCGGTGTCGCTCCGATTTTTAATGAAATCAACGATTGATTCGAAATTTATTTTTAACGAATTTATGTAATTCAACCTAATACCTTTAATCTTGCATGTATCATGCGTTTCACCTAGAGGAGATATTACTCGGTAAGTATAAAATTTCGGACCTCCAGAAGCAAATTGTTTAATAAACGAATCGCGGCCGTACATTTCCAATTCGTCGGCCATATCACCTAAAAATGAACCTACCCGTGGCTCATACAAATCGCTGGCTTGAGATGTAAAAATAACTGAATCTGTATCATAATAAAAGACTCTTTCCCCTAATTTTTCTAAATAGCTTAAAAGTTTCAATCTCGCCTGCGCGGTTGTATACGCAGCTATAGCTACGTTCGCGTGAGCCGTAGTCTGTGTCGCCTGTTCCGTCATATGCCATGAAGCATACGCAGTTTGATGGGTCGTGAACACAATACTATCTACAATTTTCTCGGAACTATGTAATAGATTATGTAAACTTGTCGGATCTCTAATAACCGTCGTTTGAGGCAAGTTATCCCTCTGACCAAATTTACCCCAAAATGATTTGAGACATAACTTGGCAGCGGCGCGCATACCTGGATTTTTTTCTATATTCTCGCGATCTAATAATATTCCTTCACGCGTTTCATATTCCCGAATGTAATTTTCTTTCTCAGATTCGTTTCGAACATTAGAAGGCCAGCCACTTGCCTCCTGTTTAATTTTTAAAAACGTATCTATATGTTCATTGAAAAGTCTACCGGTTTTACTATTCGAGTCATAACCTGTTACTTCATATTGTCAAATCTGGTCAATATTTGTGATTTCATATCCCTGACGGAGGGCCTCTGCTATTTCAACTGATACCCATGTCCCATGAATGATCCGATCATTTACGTCGTCGTGTGGGCAATCGCTTTGTACCTGATTTTCGCAACAACTACGACAGAGCGGGAAGAACAACCGTGAATTAACCCTGTAAGGAAGTACAGGATGAAA
>JAJGXB010000555.1:0-10258 GCA_020882725.1 Aphelinus certus
GGCTCATAAGAGATGAATTACCTAGATTGCTGGAAGATGTGGACTTAGAAACGCGACAAAGAATGTGGTTGCAACAGGATGGCGCAACACCACATTTTGCTCGAATAGTAAGGAGTTTTTTGAACGAGCAGTATGGTAACAGGTGGATTGGGCGAGGAGGTCCGGTTAACTGGCCTGCTTGCTCACCCGACCTTACATCACCTGATTTCTATTTGTGGGGGTACTTAAAAAATGCCGTGTTTGAACGACGGCTCACTACCAGAGTTGATATGGTGGAAAGAATTCGTCGAGCATGCGCTGCCATTCCGAGGCAAACGTTGTTAGATACCGTTCGCCATTTTCAAAGGCGTTTAACAATGTGCCTTGAAGCAAATGGTCGTCAATTCGAACACTTGATTCGAGGTTAGTGAGAGACAAGGGGACTCACTTTAAACAAGCACCCCGAACAGTGAGAGGCAAGGGGACTCACTCCAATCAAGCACCCCAAAGGAAACAATCCATACTACGTCCACGTCGTTGTTTCTGGGTAGCCGTCAGCTCTAGGTAGTTGTTAGCCGTATTTTGTTGCCCCCTCTGCCCTCTACAACTTTTGTCTAAACCATTTTATCCTATCTTGCTGAGGCTCCGAGTAATACGGCTGGAATGATTAAAATGGGTCACCGTGTATATTTATGGTATACGTGATCATAAACGCTCATTTTACGCATCGATTTTCGTGCCTTAAATGCGATTTTACGCACCAATGTTTTTGCCTAATTATTATAGCACTAGTGCGTAAAATCGGATTTCACGCACTCTAATCGATGCGTAAAATTCGCGTTTGATCACTATGCCATAAAATATTGTATGCAACTCGTGAAATACGATTCCACGCACTCGTGTGACCATCTAGCCCTCGTTCGCCGGCTTCGCCAGCTTGTCACACTGGTGCGTAAAATCGCATTTAACGCACTAGTTGCATAAGATACTATTAAATTCTCATTCATTCGAAATTATCGAGAAAACCCATAGATTGATGTCACAATGCATATTTTAAATTTATATTTGTCTGAGAGAATTAATGTTTTTTAGCTATATTCCTTGCTTAAAATTTCAGAAAAAATGATGCGTGGGCATGAAATATAATGAATTATTTCAAATTATACGAAATCGTTGTTTTTCGCAAAAAATGTTTTTGAGAAAGCATACTGGGTTAAAAATTTCGATGAATTATTCGAGTTTCGTTATGATTAGAAGTTTTCAAAAAGAGGTTAAGCTACCTAATGTTTGCCATTCTACTTTAGTTGAGAATCTTGCCCGACTTTCATGACGAGGGCGTATTGGTGAGGCCCATATCCAAAAGCGGATTTATATTTACCCATGGATATAGTTATTTCAATCGATATGTATGCATTCTTTCTAAATTTTTGATTTCGAAATCCCATGAAATACTCGAGCGAGCGAGAGCGAGCGAGAGACTATTGCTAGTAATAAATATAAATATGAAACAGGTGTTACTCTCTTAAACCTAATTCGAGTTTACACAGACAAAAAATTATTATTTTAATATCTAACTCGACATACGATTAACGACAGTTACGTCATAGTAGTTAATGAATCAAAAGTTAAATGCTCAACAGTGAAGAAGGTAGGGTTTGGGAAACGAGGTGAACAGTAGGGGAGACCGGGGCTAGTTGGCTATAGTATATAGGTCCTGTATATATACCCCTATATATATAGGCCCTGTATACAGGGGGAAGTTGGCGCAGTAGCTATATATCGTAATCATATATATATACCCAACCATCAACTCTTTGTTCTATATATATGCTGTGAGTCTCAGTCGGATAGTTGGCTTTGTCGCCACAACAGGTGAGATTTCAATTTTTCGTATACCCAAAGTAACTGTTCATAATTGAAGGGAATAATAACTCTCACTATAATAATATCCGTGAACATTATAATTCATATAGCATTCTGTAATAAAACCTTCCATCTTCATAATCAGTAAAAATGATTTTCAAATAATGCATATAAATTATAAATAATCATATGTTAAACTTCCATGGACCCTTGGGGGCTAGTTAGCGGGTTTTTTTTCAGGGGCACATTGGCGTTTACAACGACAATCAATTTTTGCAAAATTCTTCAATAAAGATGGTTCGCACATATATTCGCAAGACGGAAAGACACAAAATACGTAAAGAAGTGATTTTTCAAGCAATACGAAAAATATAATATGAAAGGAAATCGATACGTGACACATCTAAAGAGTTCGAAATCCCTTTAAGATCTCTGAAAAGTACCAACAATAATAAGAATTCTAAAATAAAAAAATAAAATTCTTTGAAAACAAAACTTGCTGAAAAAAAATAGACTTCAAACCAAAAAGAAAGTTGGACAAAAATGTGTTATGAAAACAAGAGTTGAATTAAGTGGAAACGAATCATCTTGCTCAGTTTGTGAAGAACTTTTTTCTGAAATCCACAGAGAATCGTGGATTCAATGTTTAATGTGTGAAAAATGGGCACATGAAAAGTGCGTCAGAGTGAGAAAATAATATGTTTGCAGTGAGTGTCAAAATAGTTTAAGATTTTGTTAATATGTTTGTTCAGTGTTATTGATTTGGAAAATTATTGATAATAATTTAAAAATGTTTCTAAAAGTATTATATTTGATAAATAATATTGATATCCTTCAAGAAAATATAGTTTATGTTCATTCTATCAAGTTTAATCTCATTTGAATTATGGAACGCCAACTTGCCCGGGGTAAGTTTGCCGAAAAATCAGTCCATGAAAAATAAATTATTTTAAAATAACTACTCATCAGATCTGAGTGAACTGAATTTTAACATAATTCGTGACCGAAGTACTATCAGTTGATATATTTAGATTTTTATTCCTATCGTGTGGGTGGAAGCTACGAGCATGCTTGTAAAAAGAGCGCCAACAAGCCCCGGTCTTCCCTACTCCCCCTCTTTCCAGTGCTAAATAATAATCATGGTTTCTGATACTTTCATAGCTGATTAATACCTGCTTCAACTATACTAACATATTTCTTGAAAATATAAATGAATAGTATTGTAAAAGAATGTCCATTCTATGATTCCCAAGTTATTTTAGTTGATTCGCATCAATCTTCTTACATTTGCTACACATGTAATAAATTTATCTAAAGAATGTCATGAGAATACATATTTTTTCGTATCAATTATGCTTACGTTCAAATTGTATACTTCGTCGTTGATAATTTCTTGTTCAGATTCATCGTGTTCCGAAGAGTTTTCTCCATCATCTATTGAATAGAAAGTCGAGATCATGAATCTATGATAGGGTAAATAAATTATTAAACATAGGATATTTCAGGATTGGCCCTCAAAGATCGTTTAATCCACACATAATTATTAAACATAGGGTCTGTCAAACCGACAATCGAATGATTCATGTCTATTACGCTTATAGTATAGCCATTCATAGAGCAAAAGACAAATATCGCAATCTCAAACGTACAAATGGTTGATTTGTTGAATATCTATAGCTGATGAATTCAACCACAGAGGATTCTGTAGCTTCGTCCAGTTTCTACAAAATACGCGTACACTAGCGCAGAACTGGCGCATGAACTTTTCGATTTTGTTGCCGGAGATTTATGGGGTTTATAGATTCGCTACTCGGTCAAAGTCAGCTTTCCGATTATTACACTCCCATTTTATTGACTCTACAATATTTTGCTGACGGATATTGTAGTGTATTGGCCTAGGCCGGCAGGCAAGACATCCGCTTGACCGATATGCCTTACGAATATCGCGCTATTCGGGGAGATTGCCAGTCTCAGACCGACAGGCTACCCAGCCACACGTGTATACTATAACTGACATAATAAAACCGTGATTTGACTCTATTTGGTATATAATCATTGAACCCTCATTACGACAGCATACGTGTATACAGAGAATATATTACAGATATAAAGTAAGCATTTTTTTGCTCGTATTTAGCGACTACATCATTTTTTCCCTCTATTCTATCGACTATACAATTTTTTTCTCAGGTAAAATGAGCTTTCTGATATTTAAGCTAAAGTTCAATGGGGTCTACTAGTTTTTGCTTGGGCAAAGTCAGATCTTTAGCTTCCATCTCATCGAATCTAGAATATTTTGCTTGCAGAAAGTGAGCTTCTAAATTTTTTCGCGTAATAGACATGAATTCAATTTGACTGATGACAATTGGCTAATATACTCTGATGCAGAACCACAGCATTTCTCAAATAATTCACCACATTTTGCCACTTACTTCAATTTATAATAACAATAATAATAATAATAATAATAATAATAATAATAATAATAATAATAATAATAATAATAATCACATCAGTTCCATGATAGAACATATATGTGAAGCAATGATACAAACATTTGAAAATTTGAAAATAATTAGTTCACAGGATGAGGATGTTCACTTTACCATGGTAGTTGCGCCAAAAGAAGTAAAATAGAGCAATAGAATTTGTGCTACTCATGCATGTTTGGTGTCAGTGGATTTTCGAATTTTCTTCTGGAAAGGGTTGAAAAGGATAGTTTCTTATCCCCGATCGCTATGAAACTTTTTTTTTCAAATAGGATGCAACAATGAAAAAAAGCAATAAAATTACACTACTTGTGAAAACTTGGTGTCAGTGAATTTTAAAATTTACCCTGGGAGGGTTGAAAAGGGTAGTTTAAGGAGTAATATACTTTTGTGACTTCCGATTTCGAGGTCATTTTCAAACACTTACAATATAGTTAGGGGGCGCGGGGCCTACCTTCCCGTGGGGAATCAAAACCCCCCGGACAAAACCTAGTGATTCTATAGTAGTTTTTCCTGTAGAATCCGAATATGCTAGTCCCGAATCCGTTGGAGATGCAGAAAATCATAAAATAGTTATTTTTTAACAAAAAACGTAAAAATATTTTTTTGACACCGGACAAATTTTTTTCTCAAAATTTAATCAATTTCGGAAGGAAAAGCTCGTAACAAGTATATCCGAAAACTCCTCTACTTCCAAGTTATGAATTTTCAAAAGTTTTAAAGTCGGCATTTTTAGTAGTTTACGGTGCTTTCTATTGCAGTAAATAATGGATCATTTACCTTGGAATAATTTTTTTTCTCAAATTTCAACTATTTTTCAGAAGAAAAGTTTGGATTATGAATTTTGGAAAATTACACATTTAGCCGTTGTGTCATGCTGCGCGGGCTTACGTTCCCGCGGGGAATCAAAATTCCCCAGTCAAATCAGTGATTCTCTAGTAGATTTTCCTGTGGAATCCAAATATGCTAGTCCCAAATTCGACAAGGACGTAAAAAATTCTTAGATCGTACATTTTTCTGAAAAAAAATATTTTCTTACTTTTGAAAAGGACTAATTTTCTTTATTCTTCTTTTGATTCTTATTTTATTCTCATTGCGACACACTATATTTAATTTTACAAGTGTCCTGCTTTTTACATGAACAATAAGAGCAACAAGCTCTTTTAGTTCTGACACAACAACAAGCTGATGTAGAGCATACTTCACATGTGCAATTTGGAATGAATTCATCCTTCGGGGGCAACAATATAGATAGTTTTTTTGGCATTAATAAATCCTCCTGTTCGATAAAACCAAAAGATGTTGTATTTAACATTTGAACATTTTCATCCAAACCATCCAAACATTTTCATCCAAAAAATTATCATGACTGCATTAATGCAATTGTATGCTCCAAACCATTGGACGCGTGTTTCTTAGGGGACTGTTTGGATTGTCAGAATACAGCTGTGCTTAAAGAGATCTTACTCCAAAGTTTTAATGATAATAATATGCACAATGTGAAATTTGAAACGTGGATGCAAACTGATCGTTGCTCAATTGTCACACAATCTGTCGAGACATATGAATATCTGAACTTGCTGGGTGACAAATTAATGAAATTGAAAACTCACGACTTTTTTGCCAGAAAACAGTCTGGCAAAAAAGCATTCATGATTTTTAAAACAAATTGTTAGAAAGAGAATTCTTAGTTTGTTTTGATTTTGCTGAAAATTATGCTTTTGTTGTACAGAAATCAGCTCAATCTTTCCACTGGAATAATAATCAGGCAACAATTTTAACAGTAGTTATCTACTTTCAGAGGAATAATGAACTTCAACACAAAAGTTTGGCTATTATTTCGGATAATTTATCTCATGACACTATTGCAGTTCATGTATACCAATAAATAATCATAAATTATCTGAAGAAAGAATATAAACCAAAGAAAATTTATTATAGTACCGATGGAGCGGGTCAACACTTCAAAACTCAGTAAAGTTTCACTAATCTTATTAATCATAAAAAA
Source organism: Aphelinus certus (assembly GCA_020882725.1). NCBI lineage: Eukaryota > Metazoa > Arthropoda > Insecta > Hymenoptera > Aphelinidae > Aphelinus > Aphelinus certus. The sequence continues at coordinate 6,340 of JAJGXB010000555.1, forward strand.
GATTTTAGCATTCCCGCGGAATGGCATTTTTGTGCGACCGCACATGGGAAGGGAGCATGCAATGGAATTGGAGCTAATATGAAACGAGGTGATAAACGAGCAAGTTTACAACGCTCTGCAAATAATCATATTTTGATCGCAGAAGGTTTATTTGAATGGGCAAGAAATTACTGTAAAGAAACCATGGTATTTTTTAGTGAAGAAGAAGATTATGAGCAAGCTAAACTGAAATTGAAAGAAAGATTTGATAAGTGTTTTGCTATACGAGGTACTCTGCAATTTCATGCGTTTATACCAATTTCCGATGACAGACTGATGGTCAAAAAAATTTCATCTGCTGAGGAATATGAAATTTTTCCTAGATCAAAACGAACTGAAAAAGTAGTTCAGTTGAAACATAGTATGGCAAAGTCTTCAATATCGAAGACAAAACGGAGGTAAAAAAATGTGAAATGTAATAATGTCCATATCTCAGTCCCTAACCCAAATGAGTACATGATCTACGCTAGATAGTAGTTTATCCAACAGATAGAGACTTGTATGGATATTAAATATATTCCGATTTCGGCACTCTTGTAAGCAGAAGACTTGATCTGGAGCGCGTGGAGTCAGCGCGGCGCGGCACGGCGCGACCCGGCCCGACGCGGCGCATTTTCTCATGTTCAAAAGTTAAATACAACATCTTCCGGTTTTATCGAACAGGAGGATTTATTAATGCCGAAAAAACTATCTATATTGTTGCCCCCGAAGGATGAATTCATTCCAAATTGCACATGTGAAGTATGCTCTACATCGGCTTGTTGTTGTGTCCGAACTAAAATAGCTTGTTGCTCTTATTGTTCATGTAAAAAGCAGGACACTTGTAGAAATAAATATATTGTGTCGCAATAAGTATAGGAAAACTATCAAAAGAACAATAAAAAAAATTGGTCCTATGTGTGAGAATTATTTTCCAGAAAAGTGTAAGAATTTTTTGCGTCTTTATCGAATTTGTTACAAGCATATTTGGATTCCACAGGAAAAACTACTAAGGCACGAGAAAAACTACTAGAGAATCACTGATTTGACTGGGAAATTTTGATTCCCCGCGGGAACGTAGGCCCACTGCAGCGTGAAACAATGGCTAAATGTTTCAGCCATTGCTTGGATGCTAAATTTTCAAAAATTCATAATCCAAATATAAAGAGGTTTTTTGATATAATCATGCGTAAATTTTCTTCTGAAAAATAGTTGAAATTTTATAAAAAAATTATTCCAAGGTGAATGATCCATTATTTACTGCAATAGAAAGCACCAAAAACTACTAAAAATGCCGATTTTCAAACTTTTGAAAATTCATAGCTTGGGAGGAGAGGAGTTTTCGGATATACTTGTCTCGAGCTTTTCTTTCCAAAATTGATTATGTATTAATAAAAAAATTTTCCGGTGTAAAAAAAATATTTTTACGTTTTTTGTGAAAAATGACGTTTTGGGGATTTTCTGCGCCTCTTACGAATTCGGGACTAGCATATTCGGATTCTACAGGAAAAACTACTATAGAATCACTAGGTTTTGTCCGGGGGGTTTTCAATCCCCACGGGAAGGTAGGCCCGCCCCCTAACTAATAAGCGCAGGAAAAATCTTAAAAATATGGGGTTTGTTGCATACGAAAGTACTACTTCCCAACTACAAAAAACACACTTTATTTATTTAAAAAAATACAAAATTGCGGCGTACCAGCTCGTCAAAGGAAAAAAATTTTTCAATTTTTTTTGTACTAGCCTACAGGTCACAATTTTGAACTTAGAACAAAAAATCTAACGGCGTTTTGAAGTGAAATAGAAAACTCAGTGAACATCGTACGATTTTTTTGAAATTCGAATTTGGAGCTAAATGGTGTCGATTTAAATTTTTTTTCCGCGAAAAAATCTATCGAAAATCAGCTATAAAATCGGTAAAAATCAAAATATCGAAAAAATCGTACAATGTTTACTTAAAAATCATGTTTCCAAGCTACAGTTAAAATTTGAAGTGAATCAGTTGAGAATTGACGGCGCAATGTTCACGCTAACGTCAAAAAAGACGGTTTCGAGATAAACGCGTTCGAAGTTTTTGAAACGCGTTCAACGCTCCGCGACTTTGTTCAAAGAATCGATTTTTTGAGGCACTAACAACTTCTTCCCCCACTTGATCGACTTTTTATATCATTCTTAGGTAGTTTATGGAGTGTTCAAGGCTATAAAAAAAATTGGAATAAAAGTCACAAAGGTTATTACCCCTTGATGCCAAATCAGTAATAATATCAATTTTGTCCAGTTTCAGTACCAGTTCTGTTTTAGTATCTTTCAGTAATCCAACTAAACTGAAAACCCCATTTTTCAATCAGAAATATCACCAAAAGGGTCGCGATTTCAGTATTGATTACGTTTTAGTAAGTACCAATAATCCATATAACCCTAAAATCAAATTTCAAAATCATGTACATACATAAATTGATTTATACATATAACTTGAATATAACTTGTACGTTCTCAAATCTATTTTTGTGAGGATTTTGTTTTTCATTGTATTCAGTGTTTTCAGTTTTTCATTGTTTTTCAGTGCAGTTTTTCGTTTTTCATTTTCATTACAGGTGAGCTGAATAAGACTAAAAATATGATTTGCATCCTAAGTTGAAGTAGAAGTTAAATGTTAATCTAGTATTTCTGATCAGAATCGAAGTTGCTAAAGTTTGAATTCAATTGTAACACTAAATAACTGTTGTACAATTCTGTTGTATTTTTTGTCGATATAGCTTGCCTACATGTTATCATGTATGGAAGCTATATCTTAGTATCCAAGTACAGAGTAAAACATTGCAAACCAGAACATTCTTCAATTTACTTAATAAGATACCCTGTCGAAAATAACGATCCTGGATTCTATGAGGATTTAGGCTGGATTACAGGTGGATTTGAGCTGGATTCCAGGTGAATTTTGAGAGAATCCAGGTGAATTTTCGGAATCAGCGAGCCAACCTCGCTGGTTGAATCCTAAAATACACCTGGAATCCAGCCCAAATCCACCTAGAATCCAGTTCAAATCCATCTGGAATCCAGCCCAAATTCACCTGAAATCCTGGCTCGTTATTTTCGACAGGGTACTTTATTTGAGAGTAAGAAATGAAAATAAATTTTTCTTAATATACTCGTAATAACTATTTATTTTTGTATCAAACTTTACATATTATACTGGTATGCAGTACTAAGTATAAAAGTGAAATGCAGTGAAAAAAAATTTGCCTTAGCAGATAAGCTTTTTTTAAAGGTGAGAACTATGGCTCCAACAAAGATATAATATTCAATATCCTGAAAGAAGAGCGTTAGACCATGAGACTGGGTATGGTTTATTTTTCAACCAATTAATTTTAATAAAAGTTTGGTCAAGATCAATGCAGACTTCAATCCCAAAAGGTCTCTTAGTTAGTCAAAGTGAACGCGTAAAAGTGTGTACACTTGAATTAACCAATCAACTCATTGATCATTAATTCTCATAGAAACCCTGCACTGAAAAGTGGTTAGTAGCGCGAGACTCTTGAGGGGGCGCTGTGCAGTCCAAACGCGTAAGCGTGATCAGCTCCGGTGGTAACCGTCGTCCGAGCATCCAATGTTTAGGAGCGCTGAGCTCCTATAATTGTCGCCCCGCGAGCCGCGAGTCAAGCGCTGCAATAGCTATAGAGCGCTGCGTTTCAATGATTTCCACCAACCTTCCGCCCGACTTTTAAGTATGAAGAACATTACTTATGTACATAATAATTGATACTTAAGTAAAACAATGTTCAAGCTACCAGAAACCGTTTCAATTTTTATTCTACTGCGTATACTTTTGCCAGAAAGTTACCTCGACTAAAAACCTCTATATCTCAGGATCCACAAATCAGATCTGAGTAAATGAAAACTCA
>JAJGXB010000556.1:0-10239 GCA_020882725.1 Aphelinus certus
CTTTTTCGAAAAACTCAATTTTTTTCAATTTTTTCCCGCCATTTTCTCACATTTTTCCATATTTAATAATAAAATATTACAATAATTTTCAATTCATCTGATAGGTAATACTATAATAAAGAAATCCTATAAGTTTCAGCTCAATCGGATAATTAGTTTTCGAGTTATCACCGGCATAAACTCCAAAAATGCAGTTTTGAGAAAAACGCGTTGAAAGTTTTAAATTACCGTTAAATCGTACTTACACTTCAATCAGCAATCCCTTGGAAAAAACACTTGGAGTTTGAATTTCGAAAAAAGGGTTTCAGGAGCATATTCTACGGGAAATTTACTAACTTTTTATGAAAAAAAAAAAAATCGAATTTTTTTTCATTCTATTTCGCTTATTACTCTGAATAAAAATGAAGTATCTTCCCCAAAATAAAGAGGCAACAGCAAAAAAATTGAAGCATATTTTGGTGTATCATTCCTAGCCACTATAGCAGCTTTGCTACTATCGTTAAATATAGCATTTAAGAACTTCTTGTTTTTGTCTGGAATTTTTTTCGACATTCTGATATATTGTCTTATAATGCTACATTTCTTTGCTGAAGAATCATTCCATGATTTTAAAACATTATATCCGAGTAAAGTTGAAGCGTGTTTAATAATGTGATCTGGATCCTGTAGAAACGGCCAATCAATTAAAACTGTGGGCAAATGTCTATCTTTTGCATTCAGCATCGCTCGCTGGGTAGCATAACTTTCATCCATTAGATTATCTACATTATATTAAAATTAATCCGTACAAATTATGATTCCCATATTTTGCTCTTGGAAACAATGTTATGTTAGAGTATTTTGGAATCGGGTCTGGCAGATCGATAGAGGAGCCCGAACATTCTCATAGTCTAAGGTGAAAAATCACGAAAAATAGACGCGGGGGCGTAATCTATGTTATAGAAGATTATGCATAGTCGAATTTTCGTCATACGAAAGAATTGGAGGTGTTAAACAACTTGGAAAATGATGATTTGAAGAATATTCGGTATGATAGGTCGAAAGAGGAGGTCAAGAGCTACAATTTGAACTGGCTATGTGTTCGAAAAATTGATACTGTGGGGGCGTATTGACCACAAAAATAATTATTCGAGGCTCATTCGATCACTCATAGAAAAATGGTGCTAGCTGCATTAACAGTATGATTTTACAAAAAGGCTTAGAGTGAAAATCGGTTGCTGTGTAGAAATGGAAATTCTTTGTCGTTTAACACCGACAAATGGACCTTGAACTTATTTTCCAAACTACCTAGCGACGGTTGGTAGTTACATCAACAACAATTGCTATGAAAAATATCAAGGTAATGTATCGTGTGATCTAAAATTTACAGTAAATGAATTTTAACGCAATATTTCATTTCGTCCGCAACAATTTCTAGTATTGACCACAAAAATAATTATTCGACGTTTAATTTTAGGATAACGTTAAAAAAACCGCTGCAAAGTGCCTCAGCAGTATGCTTTCTCAAATTATTGCAATTCACCCTCAACTTGCATTAATCACCACTCTTTGAGAAAGAAAAATGAACCTCTAACTCATTTTCTCCACTCCATAGTAACCGTTGCTAAGAACGTAAACAATGGTTGCTATGGTAAATGTCGGAGCTTCGATGTTCTTACTTCTTAGTCATCAACAGTTCCAAAAATGGACTTCAAACTGACTTTTCCCACTCCATAGTAACGGTTGCTAAGGATGATGATCAATCATATAATATCTTGATGGTATAAGTCCATATTCAAATCTTCTACTTCATCAATTTCTAGTTCCAAGCGAATATCAGCTCCAAGTCGAATAAAACTTTGATGAAGTTCATGCTTTTCACTACAGGTTTTGATAACATTCTTAAAATTTTGTAGAACGCGAATCATTCTCTTGAAAAAGCGATGCTTTGCCTCAGATCTCAAAGTCCAAACTTTAATTAATGGTCCAAACAAACGAATTAATTTTGGATAATGTTTAAGATAATGATGTTTAGGGCGTAACGGTACATTTGGGAACAATGTTTCTCTTAGATGAAGGTATTCATGAATTAAATTATTCAGATAAGGTAAACATGTTTCATGTATACTTGGTGAACAAACGATTTCCACTACTTTATTAAGTAACACCAGACACATCCATACTTCATCTTCAAAATTTTCAACCTTGTCTTCAAGTAATAAAGGTAGAATTCGTAAGAAATTCCAAATTTGACACGCTCCGCCAACGAATCTATCTTTATCTTTGCTCACTTTACATGGCTTATCTGACCTATCTTCGACAGAATATGGGAATTTATCTATCCGCTTATTTAGCTGTTGTATAGTGAACCATTGTTTGCGTACAAAATAATCTATGAACAGTTTCAAATCGTACGCTACATCCCCTTCAAATAAATCATCACCCAAACAGGGAGGTAATCCTGTGCAGGCATGATAATATTTCAATTGATTGAAAATACTATCAAATTTTATCCCTTGGTGATTTTCGACATTATTCTCTGCAACTTATTCTACTGAATATTTATATGATTCAATAGTTCTCCAATCAGAATCTTGCATAGTGCTGTTTTCTTGTTCAAAATTCTCTCTTGAGATTAAGCAACATCTACAAAAGTATTTGGTACGACTAAAATTTTCCATGAAGCCTCCTAAACCATGACTCCCAAGATTGTCACCGCTGATCCAGACTAAGGCTCCTTTGACAATTTCATTATCAATTTCCACTCCTTGTTCAAGCTTTTTTAAATCCTCTACAATGGCTCCATATACAACATTATGGTTGAAATCGCGCTCTTTACACAAAGCAACTAATTTCATTGAACTTGTATGACTTTGAAGGTTATCTGAAAGGTTTGCAAAATTCATATATACTGCTCTAATTTTGTTATGTGTGTAAATTGTTGATCTTTGAGGGCCAATCCAGAGTGAAGTGGAAAAAGGAAAATTCACAAAATCCACCACATATTTATTTTATGCGACGTTTCGCCAGTTAGGTCTGCTCTAATTTTGTGTTTCTTTTTCGCAGCTCCAACCTCAAAATCATCTTGATACAAAATAACTTTAAGTGCGTTTGGATTATCTTTGAAAAATTAATTATTTTTATGCAATTCTCCATCCACGAAATTTTGCAAGTACCCTTCTTTATTTGAACACTTGACTTTGCTCAGATCATTTTGTATAGATTTATCTTTTGATGTATTACGTATGGTTTCTAAAACAGGTATGTAAGCGAAATATATTCCATCTTCTTTACTGATGGCCTTCATTTGAGGTTCAACATAACAAAATTTATTTTTGTAATATTTCTTTCTCAAGTGAATACTCTTCATATATTTTTGACTCATATTCATAGGATCTTCTTCAAAAACTTCGTTCACAATTCTTTCAATTTGTTCTGAACTGATATTATCTGACAAAAGTTTCATACCTAATGATTTTTTTATAATTTCTTGAGCTTCTCCATGCAAGGTGCTTATTCCAGTAACAATTTTCTGAACAGTAGAAGCTGGCGTGAAACATTCGGTTTCTAGTTTCGAATAAAATTGTGCTACATTTCGTAAAAATAAATCGAAATTAACTTCTTTAGTTTCTTGTGACCAATCTTTATCAAATTTCATTTCCACAACAGATGTTTCCATTTGTAAACCCGAAGTTTCTAGACTATGAGAATCATTTTCCATTTGAATATCATTCGCATCATTATTTACAATAGTCATCGTGTTGACTTTTGAATACTTATTTCTGTGCTTTTTAGACAAGTGACTTGTGAAAGAATTTTCACTCTGTACTTATGTTCACAACCATGAATAGGACATTGTATTTCTTCTCTTTTTTCAATATGAGATTTTAGATGTTTTATAAGCTCTGAGAATGTATCACATTCATTATGACAGAGGCTCATTGTACAAACGAATTTTCCCATCTCATCTGCACTACTAACCGAACTAGGATTTTCTTGTCTTATGGATAAGCCATGATTTCGTTGTAGATGTATTTTGAAATATGATTCCGTCTTGAAGCTTTTTGAACATCTGTTAAATCCACAGCAAATATAACTACTGATGTGTCGATGAGAATGCCGGTGACTCAAATGAGCCCCAAGATGTGAGGTGCTAAAGTTACAAAATGTACAATAATACATGTTGCATGTATTACTGAAATAATATATACATTAGCCTTTGTTCAGTACATTAGCAGCTAGTGCTTAACTTTTTTAAGACGCATGGCGACAAGTAATACATGTTCACAAAAGTGATTGAATTTGAATTTAAAACTCGATTGTTTAAACAAATAAGAAAATTACACTTTTTTGGTTCGAAAAAAATTTTTTCTTAAAATTTAGCTCATTTCAAAAAGAAAAATTCCTATGCACCATCCATGAATAATGCTTGTATCTGGAGTTATAAATTATCACAAGTTGAAAAATACAACTTTTCGGTGGTCTTTGTTGCTCTGCCATGGCAACAACAATAAAATATTTATGAATCTGAAGGTGTTTTCTAATGCAATTTTTAACGTAGAATCCGAACATAAACTTGAATATTCTTGATTAATTAATTAATTAATTAATTAAGTAATTGATTGATTTGAATATTCTTTCTTAATGTTGAAATAAATGGAGTTAAAACTAACAGTACTTCTGTTCATGAATTGTCCAAAACGATTCAGACAAAACATTCAACCTGTATATACTGGTATTCTCTATCTATGCCAGCTCTAGAGCAATAAAAAACGCCGAGAGAAGTGGCATTTTCCGATTTGAATTAATTTATAACTCTTTATGTAAGCATTTTCCAACAATAGTGCATGTGTACTTTCTTCTCTCTATGAGCTGGATTTTGAAAAAAATAATTCTGAACAAAACCTAGTTAGTTTATCATTTGTTTGAACATTCTAGACCAATTGTACCACTTTTAAAGACTTTTAACTAACAAATTCGGATTCTACGGGAGAAAATACATAAGAAAACATTTGTTTATTCATAATTAGCCCATGGGTATGATATTCAGTGCATTAGTCCAGTAGCGGGAGTCAAGCGTATAATGAGCTAAAACATGTCAAGATGAATCATTGATTATTCGGCTTTCCTCGCTGTTTTTGGAAAAACCAAGTTCATATTCGGATTCTACGTTAAAAACTGCATTAGAACATCTTCAGATTCATAAGTATTCTATTGTTGTTGCCATGGCAGAGCAACAAAGACCACCGAAAAGTGGTATTTTCCAACTTGTGATAATTTATAACTTTAGATACAAGCATTATTCATGAATGGTGCATAGGAACTTTTCTTCTTGAAATGAGCTAAATTTAAAGAAAAAAGTTTTTCCGAACCAAAAAAGTGTTATTTTCTTATTTGTTTGAACAATCGCGGTTTAAATAAATTGTATGGGTTTTACAGACTTCAAACCAACAAATTCGGATTCTACGGGAAAAAATACATGAGATTCATTATCTATCTACCGAGGACCTCTTCTGGCGAACAGGAAGGGGGATAGCTCCAGGACTAGCACCCGTTGGATGCAATAATATTTCCAAATGGCTCACAAGAAATTCTTTGAATTCAAATCAATTGTAATATTCTTGAAATTTTAATATTGAGAATATGCAATGAGTATATTATGCGTAAAATGCAAATGTTTTACGCATCGAGTAACATGAAATAATTGAGTATTGTCAGTTTGATCAGATGAGATTTTCATAACGTATACTATTTACTGAATACCTACTTAGAAATCCTCTTTGGTTGATTCATCACTTGACGTCAATATAACGGTGTCTGGTAATGATTCGTTATCAATATCCCAATTAATATTCATCTCATCAATTTTTCTTAGCAGCTCTCTTATAAGAGAAGAATTTTTAACCACGAGATGCAATGTGTTAGATGCAAGATTTTTTCTGAAGCCCAATAAATCTAAGATAGACGTTAGAAAATTTTTTTCAATTAGCACCAATCTCAGACATTCATCAAGAGCCTTTTTATTTGGAGATTCACCAATAATTATTAAATACTTCAGTGTCTTCTGCAAATCATAGAATTGTTTTTGAAGCAGGTTTAAAGGTTCCATCTGTGAACGAATATTTGGATATGATTCATAAAGTTCTCGATATTTAATTTCATAAAAATATTGATATTCAATTTCATAAAGAGTTGATGGTTTAAGTCTCAATACTGTAATAATTTTTTGGCTCTAAGAGTTTAAATAGTCTGCTGATGATTTAGACTAATGATTTGGCCAACTGTCATTGAAAAAAATACAACAATATCATATCAATATTATCAACAAGTCCTCTCAATAATATCCTATTATTTTTATCATAGAACGTATTGAATCATTCAATTAAATATTGCATATGTCAAGCTCTTTATAAAAATTAGCGAAGAGCAGTTTGATATACTTGAAAGATTGATGTGAAGTAGTATAATGATTATCTTAACTCTCAGAAGCCAAACTTGCAATTGGTTATTGGATGTGTTCTGTAACATGTCATACATACAGAACCTTATAGAAGTTGCAAGTGAAAAGATGTTCAATATAAACTGTTTAACTAAATTTGCCTGACATCCGCTGTAAATAGTCATCAAGCCATACTTCTGTAATTTTATACACAGTCATACGTTTAAGAACGTTTAAATCATTCCACTGGATATTGCACATGTCAAGATCTTTATAAGAAATGAGCCAAAACCTTTGGATATACTTGAAAGATAGAAGTAAAATAGAATCATTATTTGAACACTCAGAAGTCTAACCTGCAATTTGTTATTGGATATGTTTTATAACATGTTATAAATACACAACCTTATAGAAGTTGGAAGCTAAAAATATTCAATAAACTGTTCAACTAATATAGAGTTTGTTAAATTGTAAAAACATATTTCACTCCAGCAACATATTTTTTAGGCTCAACTGACTGCACATTGTATTGTCATCAAACCCTACACCTGCATGGTAGGAGAAGAAAAACAAGTATTTTGTTCTTCTCTCATATCCCAACATTGGAAAGAGTTAACTTACAGCAGAGGTATATTCCAATTCTGCCTGTACAGCTTCATAAGTCACAGTAGTCCTTATACGTTATACTTCCCGGGGACGTATATGGGCTGTTTCACGTCAATTCAGCATGACGAAATTTATTTCTAAAAATTTTTTCAGTCAATTTTTTTGCCTTGATCCCCATAGCGCAATAGAATTTTTTCAGATTTTTAAATCTATTTTTGAGACAGTTTTTCTATAGCTTGATTTTGGAGGTTTCAATTATCTATCAACTTTGAGGCCTGATTTACTCTGAAAATATTCACAAAATCAAAAAATGTATAAGAGTAAAAGTTGTTCTAAATTGTCACTATTTTATGGAAAAATATTTTTCACCCTCGAAATTAGATCCAATCAACTGCTCACTGAATTGTCCAGTACATATCAATCAATTCCAACTTGTACGCCATGATATTTTTGGACCGAACAAAATTTATTTGATTCTACTGACAAAGAGCTTTGAAATGGTCCACTCGTAGTGATTGGTAAACCCTTACAACCCTAAGAAAATTGAACTTTTCCCTGAATAGTTTCTCACGTATAGATTTACGATAGGGGACTGCTTGGGATTCAGGTCTCCAATTTTGATTAAAACTTTTTTAGATGTTTGTTCGAGTCAAGGGTAGTGTGTCTCAGGGTCCATTGCTCCCAAACTTCCAAGATATTAATTAATGTATCTTGGTTGGAGCTGGCGGTAGTGTCTCAAACGACAATATGTCATCTGAAACGTATTTCCACTCACTGCACTGCACTTTCACACTTGGCACTGAATATTACATCACATTTAAACCTGGAACCAGTCAATAACATGTATATTTATCAAAATTGACTATCATATTCCATCACATAAAGTAAAATATGCAATATATGGAAGAAAGTTACGGTTCTCGACTTTTCACTCTGAGCTTGGATACTGGAGCAGTAACAACATGTATCCAAGCACAAGTGACACAAATACACTGCAATTGTATAACATTTTCTTTACTTACAGTTATTCGTTGATTTTAATAAGATTGCTGGCCCTGTACAGCTTACCTTGAATATAAAATTGACAACAAAGAATCATATTTCTTCATGAAATAGATATAAGAAAGTACAGGTTAAAAATGTACTTATCTGAATACTACTATCTTCTAGTTTGCATTTCCAATGGATCTCGTTCAGCTACTGACAATGAAATTCAAAAATCGATTTTACTCTGGCGAACACTCTAGTGAAATTCAGTGAAATTGATGCAAAAATTTATGTTGTCATTTCTCAAACTGTGAGTAAGTAAAACGGTCTTGGAATGTAAAAATACGTGATTGGCGTTTGAAGTCGGTAAGAAAGATACTGCGCGCTGCAGGTTACCATAGGCGTCGATAGTAAACACAACCAGCAGTTTGAGCGAGCTGCACTCGGGTGCAACTTTACAGTGTCACTAATTTTCAAATTGAGTAACTGCAAGATGAATCTTCGCATCCATTTCACTAGTGTTGTCCATAGTAAAAACGAATTTGGAACATCATCGTGTACAGTTGATCGAGTTTCAATCGAGATGCACCAGTATTCAGATAAGTACACTCTTAACCTGTACTTTTTTATATATATTTTATGAAAGAATGTGATTCTTTGTTGTCAATCTTATATTCCAGGTAAGCTGTACAGGGCCAGCAATCTTATTAAAATCAGCGAATAACTGTAAGTGAAGAAAATTCACTATTACAGTATATGCTGTGATTTATAAGTTTTGAATTTAAGTTTTTATAGTAGAAATTTGATTCTGACACTGAATTATTGCACAATTTCAGTGTATTTATCTCACTTGTGCTTGGATACATGTTGTTACTGCTTCAGTATCCAAGCACAGATTGAAAAGTCGAGAACCGTGACTTTCTTCCATATATTGCATATTTTACTTTATGTGATGGAATATGATAGTCAATTTTGATAAATATACATGTTATTGACTGTTTCCATGTGTCTTCTAGGTTTAAATTTGATGTAATATTCAGTGCCAAGTGTGAAAGTGCAGTGCAGTGAGTGGAAATACGTTTCAGATGACATATTGTCGTTTGAGACACTACCGCCAGCTCCAACCAAGATACATTAATTGATATCTTAGAAGTTTGGGAGCAATGGACCCTGGGACACACTACCCTTGACTCGAACAAACATCTAAAAAAGTTTTAGTCAAGATTGGAGACCTGAATCCCAAGCAGTCCCCTATAGTAAGTCTATACGTGAGAAACTATTCAGGGAAAAGTTTAATTTTCTTAGGGTTGTAAGGGTTTACCAATCACTACGAGTGGACCATTTTAAAGCTCTTTGTCAGTAGAATCAAATAAATTTTGGTCGGTCCAAAAATATCATGGCGTACAAGTTGGAATTGATTGATACGTACTGGACAATTCAGTGAGCAGTTGATAGGATCTAATTTCGAGGGTAAAAAATATTTTTCCATAAAATAGTGACAGTTTAGAACAACTTTTACTCTTATACATTTTTTAATTTTGTGAATATTTTCAGAGTAAATCAGGCCTCAAAGTTGATAGATATTTGAAATCTCGAAAATCAAGCTATAGAAAAACTGTCTCAAAAATAGATTTAAAAATCTGAGAAAATTCTATTGCGCTATGGGAATCAAGGCAAAAAAATTGGCTGATAAGATTTTTAGAAATAAATTTCGTCATGCTGAATTGACGTGAAACAGCCCATATACATACTTTTTTCCTGAAGATAAAACTGGAATAATAGTTTCAGGATCAATCACAGGTGCAGTTGTAGAAGTTTCTCAGTAGTCATCAGTTTAAGTAGTGGATGCTAAAATATATTTTTATGATTTGAATAATTCACAACACCCAGTTGTAGTATACTTTTTGATAGGAAAAATATGTGGTATACTTACGTCTAGGTTATGGTAATCATTACGGCTTAGTAACATTGACTGTTGATATTTTGGCGAAGCGAATTACGTATTATTAACGAGTCGAATCGAATGTTGCTAAGCAATTGACTCGGACTTAGCTGCTGTAAAAAGATGCACGCTATGGTCGAGAAACACTGCTGCTGGCCTGTTGCATCTACTGCAAAGCGTGACTATACACAGTCCTCAAACTGGAAAACGGCGGAGTCGCGCATGCGTGGTACGTCTACGCAGAGCCACGCTTTTTCGGTTAGATGGTATTCAATAACAACTTATT
>JAJGXB010000558.1:0-10227 GCA_020882725.1 Aphelinus certus
TCTCTCTCTCTCTCTCTCTCTCTCTCTCTCTCTCTCTCTCTCTCTCTCTCTCTCTCTCCCCCTCTGTCTCTCTTTCTCTGTCTCTCTCTCTCTGTCTCTCTCTCTTTCTGTCTTTCTCTCTCACTCTCTCTCTCTCTCTGTCTCTGTCTCTGCCTCTGTCTTTCTCTCTATCTCTCTTTCTACGTCTCTCTCTGTTTCTCTCTCTCTCTCTCTCTCTCTCTCTCTCTCTCTCTCTCTCTCTCTCTCTCTCTCTCTCTCTCTCTCTCTCTCTCTCTGTTTCTCTCTCTTTGTCTCTCTCTCTCATCCAGGAAAAAGCGCAAGTTGAAGCATGGCCGACAAGCACTTTGAAGATCGCGGGAACAGCGCGCGCAAGTACCCAAAAAGCCCTTGTGGCAATTCGCGGGGCATTGCTGAGAGATTAGCGCGAAGAATCATACGATCCAGGCGAACCACCAGCCGATTTTACGGACGTGTATGAGCCCACGCCAATCGTAACGGTGACGAACAGTCAACCCAGCACCAACTCGAAAAGGCCCGCTACGCCAGAGATAGTCACAGTAATCGACATCGACGCTCTGCTCGCCATTCCAGTGACAAACGGAGAGGATTCCGCATGGTTGTGTGAAGATGGAGATGAGGAGTTTATGAAGAGTTTGTTTCATCAAATTAAAAATTTGTCAATTGAAATCTTTCTTTTTTTTGAATAAAATGTCAATTAATATATATAAATATTTGTTAAAAGTTATAAGTACTAGGGGGGTACCCCCCCTGCTCGCTTCGCTCGCCAACCCCCCGTGTGTTCTGTAGAAATCAATAATTTCAATAATAAGTGCAGTAATAATTAAAAGAAAATTGCATTCAAAACAATAAAACTTTAAACTTGAACTTCCGATTTTATTCGATTGAAAAGAATACTGAACGAACGATTCGAATCAAAATAAAAGATTAATGTCAGCTATATCCATGTTAAACGTTTGTTTTTTTTAGATTAATATAGGGTTCAACTTTAGGTTAATAGTGACATGTGCTAGATCATATTTTTTGGTTTGGGTATTCCGCGTGTTCCATTTCAGATTTTCAGCAGCAGATTTTGAGTAAGATTGCGAAGGTTGCTAGACACGTAAACAATAGTTGCTATGGGTAAAACGGAGATTTTGTATCCTGTGCAGTTGAAAATACTGGAAACGAAACTTACGTAAATTTTTCTTTCTCTCCGCAACGGTTGCTAGGGCGGTAAACAACGGTTACTGAAAAGCTAATTGAGAAGATTTTGTGTCCTTTGCCGTAGAGAATGATGGAAATTGGTCATAAATTGATAATTCCCAACCTTCGTAATGGTTGCTAGGGAGGTAAAAAACGATTGCTATGGAACAAATATAACAATTCAGTGCCTCTGGCCATCGAGTGTGACTTAAAACTGTTTTTCTAGCTTCCAAAACAACGGTTGCTAGGGATGTAAATAAACGGTAGTTTCGACGAATAAGTGAATTTACATTGAAAGAAAATTGTCCAAAATAATATTTAGTCCTTTCCTTCTACTGCAGCAACGGTTTCTAGACACGTAAACAATGGTTGCTATGGGTAAAACGGAGATATTGTATCCTGAAAATACTGGAAACAGAACTTACTTCTTCTTTCCCTTGGCAACGGTTGCTAGGGCGTTTAACAACGGTTACTGAGGAGCTAAGTGGGAAGATTTTGTGTCCTTTGCAATCGAAAATTATGGACATGGGTCATAGATTGATCATTTCCAACCTTCGCAATGGTTGCTAGGGAGGTAAACAACGGTTGCTATGGAGCAAATATAACAATTCAGTTTTCTTGGTCATCGAGTGTAACTTGAACTTGATTTTTCAACTTTCGAAGCAACGTTTACTTAGGATATCAACAGTGGTTGCTATGGGAAATATCTCATCGATTCTCTTCGATTCTCATTCATTCTCATCAACTCTCATAGTCCCAATGAGCACTTATGAAGATTCGTGAGATCAAACGTTAGGAACGGTTGCTGGGCAAATAAACAACGGATTTTATTGAAAATTGAACACGGCCTAGATTTTGCCGCGACTAACCTGTGTGCAAAATTTCCAGGAGATCAGACTATTGCATATTTATTGGAAATAAATAATTTATTCGAAGACACGGGTGGAAAAAGAGGATGGAAAAAAGAGGTGGAGAAAGGGGTGAAAAAAGAGGTGGAAAAAAGGGTGGAAAAAAGGGTGGAAAAAAGGGATGGAAAGAAGGATAAAAAAAAAGGGTGAAAAAAGGGGGGTGAAAAAAAGGGAGTGGAAAAAGAGGTGAAAAAAGGGTGAAAAAATGGGTGGAAAAAGAGGGTGAAAAATGGGGTGAAAAAAGGGTGGAAAAAAGGGTACTAAGGGGGGTAACTAAGGGGGGCAATCAAGGGAGGCAACTAAGGGGGGCAAATAAGGGGGGCAAATAAGGGGGGAAACTAAGGGGGGCAATCAAGGGGGGCAACTTGGGGGTCAAAATTTCCCACGGCGGCGGCGGCGGCGGTCTGGCTTTTAATATAGAGAGATGTGTGTTTTATGTATTAATTGCGATATTCATTTTCCCAGATAGTTTTAAGTGTTTTAATAGTTATTCGGGGAGAGGGACTTACAAATGCACATCGATATTCGAATCAACGGGTAAAAAATAACACGGAAGGATTTGTTATCGTGCCGAATAGCCCAGCCGAAACGAGAGAGAGAGAGATAGAGATGCATCAAACAGCACGCCTCGCACGAGGAAAACAAAAGTAAACACCGCATCATCAGGTGTGTGCGCGATTATTTCTCCGACATAAGAGGTAGACGCGCTTATGTATTGAATCGGAAAATAAGAAGGAAAAATCGAATTTGAAAGCCACTACAATGCAGAAAGTCGCATAATTGTTTATTTATAAATAAATAAATAAAATACAGGCTGTATCTCGATTACATCTCGGAGACTCGTTAGCAAAAAGCTATTGCGGTTATGACACAATACCTAAAATTATCAATTGAAAATAGTACTATATATGAGTAATTCGAGTAGCGATGGGCATTTTTTATTTAATTCGGGGAGATGAGAAATTGTATCCAATTAATCGCAGATAATTTTCTAAATTTATTTGGGGGGGTTTGTAAGGGGGTTAACCGTAAGGGCAACTCAAGCCTTCAGCATGAAAATGTTCAATGATGATAAATAATTTTTGGTTGAAGGGAGCATGAAAGTATTAGTTGTAAGATCGCGTACGTATATGCGCCTGCACGCGCGTGACGCGGTATACATGAATCGTCGGGGAGATTCAGAATGTATATATATAGATATATCTAACCGTATGCGAAAATATGAAAGAGTGAATGATACTGAAATGATGCGTGGAATTATGAAAAATCGAATTATGAGATTTTGTCGCGATTAACCTGTGTGCAAAATTTCAAGACGAATGGACCATTCCTTCGAGAGTTATCGTGGACGAAAAAAAAACGGGACGCACACACACACACATACATACATACAGACACTCTTGGATTTCCATGTTTTTCGACCCGTAGGTCACGAAAATTGAGGTCCCGAGGTCTAATTCGGTGGGTCGATTTTTGCCCCATTACAAAGCTTTCTCTTTGAGAAAGCAATTCTCTTTGAGAAAGCAAAAGGGCGATCCCAGACAAGCTAGATACACTGCAATAGGAGTCAACAAATTATGCGATCTGTTAGCAGCGTTGGTGACGTGGTTTATTATGCAAAAATATGATTCAAGCTAATTTCGAGACTGCCTAAGTAACAATAAGATCCTTCTGTGGAGATATGCGAACGAATCGTAACTCATTATGTAATAACGTAATTTGTTTATTGTTGATTATTTTTACATTATATTTTTTACAAAAACGTTACAATAGACATTCGTACGTGATCTTCAGAATCGTATATAAGTCAAAATATGAGAATCGAGTCATTGCGTTGTGAATAAACAATGTCAACAGCCTATTGAATTATTATGTTGACACGAATTGTGTCATCAATTTATTATGAAATTTAAAACGGTTTGCGGATACGTTACGAGAACTAATGCCTCGATTGTCTAATGTTGAGTTTTTGTTAAATATAGATGAAGATACCAGGATGTTATAAACAATTAGTTGATTGTTATAAATTATTGAACTTGACAAAAATATCTCGACATTAGGCAATTGGCGTTATTCTCAGACTCTGATAGACGGCGAACACCCATATGTAGCGACAATAGTTAATGCATAATTAGAGTCAACAATTTACCAAAATAAGCGAACTCCGTGAAAAACGAACTATGAAAGCAAATGTAAATATCTTGATTATAGGCAAATAAGGAACCAGCGTGTGTGTAAACACTGACGTTTATCGGCATTCAGCAAATAAGTAAGCTAAAAAACGAGTCAACGCAATACCCTGCGATGGTGCGTTAGACTATATAAAGGGCCGCGCGTCCTCAATCATGGTCATTCTTTCCGCGTATCGGAATACGATCGTCTCCGCGCATATAACATCATGTATTGCGAGCGACCGCGAATTCTATACTGGCGCGAGAGTTGTAACATCTTTTTAAATAATTTCCGTAGTACATAACAAATCGGTAACTACCTTTTTAATCAATTTCTTCGTATTTTTTCTATCGAGTCCGAACCATATTAAATCACGAGCGCTTAATCACATGTTGGAAGTAGCGTTTTACACACACTCACTTGCGAAGCATCTAACCTCTCGTAGGGAGTGATGCTGCATTTGAGTGCATTGCACATGAACATTAGCGGCTGGCCTAACCACACGTTGGAAGGGGCCGATGAACATGATACATGGAAATTTCTTTAAATGATAATGATTCAAGATAAAGTAAATTAAAATATTTGATATACCGCGAGTATATCTGGCGACCGTGAAAAAAATGCCCAAACGTACCTAAAAACCGATAGGTACGTTACAATACGTCTAGTTCCAATGGAATCACAAAGTGTTGTAGTTTTGATTTGATAACAGCTATCGCCAGGGAAATTGTATTTATAAACATCAAAATACAATCTTATCATAAGATGTTCACTTCCGTTAAATTTTTCAATCAAAATGCTATTAAAGTAATGAATCATGAATTCTCAAACTTCCTCCACATGGACAACCTCTTGCCCATCTCTGTTCCCATGCTCTTATTGCAGCAGTCCTAGTTGTCTTTTGAATTTGAGATTTGGCACCACACCTACCACACACAAATCACATTATTAATTATTAGTGTTTGGTTGAAGCCAAAAGTAAATTAGTGTACCAAAATACCGTACCTTGTACATTGTTTAACCGCAAGAGGTTGTTTACCCAAACATACGAGTCTCACAGCATGCACTATTTGTCCACTATGCATGCAACCTTCAATTGGATTCAATTCTGGTTCAGAGGTGAGATCAGGTTCAGTTCCATACTCCAGCTAGAATGATTAAATATTATTATAAATGCTGTATTAGCTAATACTACTCATATATTACAATGTAACACAATGTTTTACCAGCAGAGGCAAACTTTGGTAGAATAAAATAGGTGCAGCTACTGCAGTCATACTATTGGATTGATGAACTTGTGGGATCATTATCTGATTAGGTAAGAGACAACAATCGTCTGCAAAATAAGGTTTTTTCAATTAGTTGAAACATATTAACAGTAGCCTTTCAAGTGCAACCATATATATGCAAAATAAGATGAAGAAGCTTAGCGTGTAATATAGATAGAATGAAAAACGAACTGAATGAACTAATTTGGAAAGAAGTTGGAAAAGCAATCCAAGTAGGTTTATATTATCAGCACTCTTCAGAATTATGGGTAGATAAGGTCTCAAAAGTCACCAGATTATTACATTATTAATTATTACAAAAAGTTCTCGAAGTATAAGTATATTCAGAATAATAATGCTTTGTGATCCTTTGCAAATTCATACTTTAAAATTATTGAGTTGAGAAAACGTTGTTAATACTTGAAGAAACGCAGATGGAGTACTTGGAACTTACACCACTTGGCTTGTTTTGCACTCTTTGCCCAGGCAAACGGAAATTCCATAAATTGATTTGCGTTTTCTTTACGCGTAAAAGAAACAAGGTATTGTAGTTTTCAAGAGCTGACGAGTAGTAAGTGTAAAGGCCAAGTAACTTCGTACTTTGATATGATTAGACCCGATCCCTTTTTATCTGAAACAAATCCATCAAAAAGTAAAAGTAAACTTTTTGCAAGTTGTTTTAAAAAAAAAATTACGTTTCAGAAATTAGATAAATATGTGGAATTCAAAAGCTTCAATTATGAAACAAACTATATTTTTTGCTGAACATACCAATAGGATCTTCTCTTTCTATTTCTGAAAATTCAGTACTGCCAAGAGTACTTTGCTCTCTTGTATCAGCAATATCATCTCTGATAACAGGAAGAATGGGAACCGCAAAGGTGAAACTTTCAAGAGCAATTTCATCTGTCGACTGTGTTTTTCCCAAAGCTATTCGGAATCCTAAATTTATAATATCTTCAACATGATTATCTGTTTTTGTACTTCCATTACGTCATCATCCATTACAGCTCTGTGTATATTTAACAATAATCCATCCTCGTCAAAATTTGTCAAATGTGATGATGTTTATTATAAACTCTATGTAAGATAGATTTTTACATTATAATAAATTGCATAAAATGAATCACGATGTACTGACTTAAAGATGAATTTACAAACAGAAGATGAAGTATATAGTACGTATATCATACGTTCAAAAATAACCTCAAACTTACATATTATTATATTCAAATGAATTGATTTAACTTGAATGATATGAATTGTAGATGTAGATTGAAGAAAAAAATATAGGCGGCATCAGCCCTGCATTTCAGCAGCTTAGCGTATATTTCAACAATTTCAATCAATCTTCAGAACACTCCGACAGCTCAAGCGACGTCCAGCTAGCACGTTCGCAGTTGCATCACTATCCCGCTTTGCGATTGCATTCTACGAGCATATCCTACTTCAGCCATTAGTTTAGGCTACCTTTATTATAAATAATAATTTATAATATTATAGTTTAACTGTTGTTGTGCTCGACGACCTCCAGCTCCTGCGTTATTTTATATATGTACTGTACTGTAGCACTTAGCAGTCCACTGCAACAGCCGCAGCTCAGTTGCATATATATATATATATATATATATATATATATATATATATATATATATATATATATATATCGGTGATTCACTGTGAAGTGAGAGAAAAAAAAATCTCTGTAAATTTTTTAGAGAATGTTTGGGGTCCCATGATGTCACCAAAATTTTCTTAGATTTTTTGAGCCTGATAAACCATGCTGCCAGAGACCCAAAGTAGCTATTTTCCCAATATTTGCCATATTATAGCTATCTTTAAATATTATTCACACCTCTTACTGCCACGGGGAAAAAAGTCATGATAACATTCCTCCCTGGAAATTATTTGAAGTTTTCGAAAAAAATATGTTCAAGATCACAGTCGCTTCAATACTCTAAATTATGCAAAAGTTGTTTTCAATCACCCGGATCAGAATCTGATACCCACCAAAAGTTAGCTTATTATATTAACAAAATATCCAGAGTAGTCCCAGAGTGGGCAGATTCCTTGATTGTCCGTAGTAAACCAATGCATGCAAGATAATTTATAAATATCGAGATTTACCAGTTACACACATAGTAGACGGTAGCTGACTTTTCCATAATTTTTCTTATTTATAACAAAAAAATGTCATGGTTTACTCCCTTGAGTATCATTCATGAATATTTACTCATGAAATCAGCCTATATTGTAGAATTGCATAGCTAAGGTTCGAACAGCTATCGACCGGTTGGCTCGAATTCCAACTTTAAGTTATTTACTTATAAAATTGGCTAATATGAACGAAATCATACAAAAGTGTGATCACTAGATTCACAATTTCATAACGAATTCAAATATATAGAGTTTTCCTGGATTGGTTGATATTAGCTGATCCATGAGTAAACAACTTGAAGTTAGAATTTCGCAGCCAAACGGACGATAGCTGTTCGAACGTTAGCTATGCAGTTCTACAATGTAAGTGAAATGAGTAAATATTCATGAATAATTCTCAAGGTAGTTAACCATAACAATTTCTTGTTAATATTAGAGAAATTATGAGAAATCCATTCGCCGTCTACCGTGTGTGTAACTGGTAAACTGTTGATATTTATAAATTTTCTTACATATATTGGTTTACTATGGACAATCAAAGAATCTGCCCACCCTGGAACTACTCTGGATAATTCGTTAACAAAATAAGCTACTTTTTGGAGGGTATATCAGATCCTGATCCGGGGAATCGAAAACAATCTTTGCTTAATTTAGAGTATGCAACGGTCATAAAATGCATAAATTATATGCAATTTAGATGGCCAAATCAAATGAGGCTAGGAGACGCAATCAGTGCAAGTCCAGGAAGAGATTCCTGGAGCGTCAGGCCAAGAGAGACGAGAAGTCCGGGGAAATACCCCCATCATCCAGAAAATGGGAGAAGGAGCTTGCCCAACATCGACGGTACGAAGGCGCGCGCCTGCGGAGATGTGATGCGCCCTACACCCCTAGAGTGACGTGAGTTCTATTCTAATTCCATAAGGGGCCCCTAGGTGGCGACGACTTCGCGCAAGAGAAACGCGCGATATAGCATATAAGTATAGGCCCACCGGGGCATAGATTTTATCTTTTTGGCACAGACACTCGGGACTCTGTGGGAATTGTCCGAACCCAGGTGTGTTCGGTGCTCCCCTTAGTTAGAGACGTCAAGGAAGTGATCGGGCAAATAGAGTGTCCGGCGATCCTTGCCGTACCGACTTAGGGTTAGTGGCCATACCTCTTGCTGAGAGTATATAACGCCTCCCCTGGCTAAATCCTTGGGAGCCACGATATGCATAGCACCTTCAGCTTGAAAATGGTCTAGAGCCATCCCATGGGTGTAAATTCAATAAAAGCTAATTTGTATTTTTGTTTTTGAAAGAAATGTATTGCGTTTTTATTAATGTATAAACCGCGTTTTCATTACAGAATTGCGAGCGAGCGGAAAGGGAGGTACCTCTTCTGAACGAATAAGGAATATCAGTTAATAATTTAAATTCTTGATGTATACTTTCCTATAATTATATAATTTTTGTAAATGTATAGTTTGACGCAAAATCTCAAACGAACATTTTTTTGATTCTATTTCTTATATTTTAATTATTAGTTTCTCATGATGTATATTTACAGATTTTGTTAAATAGTTGTAAGAACAAAATGCAATGTATATTTCAATAAAGTTGAGCAATGAAGTTAGTAATTCGTGGAGAGTTCAGTGAGTCCTGTTCTCCTGCTCTACAAGCTTCATTGGATTTTTCTCTTATGATATAACTAAAAGGAATGAGTGTCTTCTTTGGCTTAATCTATGATGATTTAATATTTAAGTGTAGCATTCCTGTGGTTATTTACCCATTCAATTGTTCCCCTACAGGTCTATAAAAACTTATATAAATATTCGTTAAAATAGAAACGAACCTTAACAAGTACTAGAATGACTATCATGATGGTCATATAACCACCTATGATCTTGGGAATTTTTTTCGAAAACCTCAAGTTATTACCAGGGATAAATGTTTGCATGACTTTTATGCCCAGAGATCATTTAATGGGTGTCAATAATGTTCAAAGATAGCTATAATATTGTAAATATCGGGAAAATTGCAACTTTGGGTTTCTGGCAGCATGGGTTGTAAGGCCCAAGAAAATCTGAAAAAATTCTGGTGACATCCTGGGACCCAAAAGAGTCCCAAAAAAAATTCTCAGAGTTTTGAATTATTTTTCTTCACTCACTTGGCAGAGAATCACCCATATGTATACATATATTCTATTCAAATTTCCAAAATAAACTACCAGGATATACGATTATGACCAATGCAGACATGCCCACAGCGGCTCATCTTATGTCACTTCTGTACAATATTGTGGTGAGAAGTAACCGATTCATTGGTAACACACGTTATATTTATTTTTCCATTACTGATAACATCAACCTACCACTACCATCATCACTATTCAATAGTTGAATAGAACAATCCGATCCTTTATCAAACAAATCTCTCGGGCACATGTTTATATATATGGGCAATTCTCCGTGGGATCGAACATGAAAAAATTTGATTTGGCTCAAAATTTTTTTTAAGTTCTAGGGCATCATGCCGAAT
>JAJGXB010000559.1:0-10222 GCA_020882725.1 Aphelinus certus
AATTTTTTATATCTTGAAGCACTTCTACGGTTTTCTGCGTTTTTCTTCGATTCCCTGCCATTCCAAACCTCTCGAAGCAATCCTACGGTTTTCTGTGATATTCTGCTATTTCCTGCCTACCCCTATCTCTCGAAACGATTCTGCGGTATTCGGCGATTCCCTGCCTTTGCAAGCCTCTCGAATCAGTCAGGCCTATTTCTGCGATTACCTGCGCATTCCTGCTTTTTCTTATCTGTCGGAGCGATTCTGCTATTTTCTGCAAAATTCTGCGTTTTCCTGCGGTTTTCTGCGATTTCCTGCAACTTTCTATATTTCGAAGCACTTCTGCGGTTTTCTGTGATTTTCTGCGAATTTCTACGCATTCCTGCCTTATCCTATCTGTCGAAGCAATTCTGCGGTGTTCTGTGATAATCTTCGATTTTCTGCCTATTCTTATCTTTCGAATCAAATCCGCTGTATTCGGCGATTCCTTGCCTTTGTAAGCCTCTCGAAACAATTCGGCGTTTTTCTGCGGTTTTCCGCGATTTTCTGCAATTTTCTATGTCTCGAAGAACTTCTGCGGTCTTCTGTGATTTCATGCGATATCCTGCCTTCTCCTATCTGTCGGAGCTATTCTGCTGTTTCCGGCGAAATTCTGCGGTTTTCTGCCTACCTTTTCGAGCCTCTCGAAGCAATATGGCCTTTTTTCTGCGATTTTCTGCGATTTTCTGCTTTCTCCTATCTCACGAATCAATTCTGCCGTTTTCTGCTATTTCCTGCGATTCCCTGCCATTTCAAGCCTCTCGAAGCAATTCTATGGTTCTATGTGATATTCTGTGATTTCCTGCCTCTTCTTATCTTTCGAATCAAATCCGCTGTATTCGGCGATTCCCTGCCTTTTCCTAGCTTCCGAAGCAATTCTGCGGTTTTCTGCTGTTTTCTGCGATTTTCTGCCTTCCCAAGCCCCATGAAGCAATTCTGCCTTTTTTCGGCGATTTTCTGCGATTTCCTGCATTCTCCTATCTTTCGAATCAATTCTGCGTTTTTCGGTTTTTTTCTGCGATTTCCTGCGATATTATGCCTTTTCATCTCTCTCTAAGCAATTCTGCGTTTTTCTGCGTTTTCTGCGATTTCCTGTCTTTCCCGGTCGATCGAAACAATCCTACGTTTTTCCACGTTTTTCTGTGATATTATGCCTTTTCGTTTCTCTCGAAGAATTCCTGTGTTTTTCTGCGTTTTCCTGCGATTTCTTGCCTTCTGCTGCGAAAACTTTAAATGCCGACCGATGATTACTCATTTTCTTCAGTCATCTCTTCGTGTAATAATATTAGCCGATAGTTTGTAATATTTTCATAGTTTATGATAAAAAATGCCATACTCGAGTCTGGAAATTTATATCTTTTGATTGCATGTATTGTGCGTATAGAAGGTGTGAATACCATTATTAGGTACTCTATCAGTGACTCAAGCAGTCCAGTGTAAAATGTAATACCGAAATGTCGATAATATTTCGATATTTCAGCTCTATTAGAACCCCAAAGCTATCCTTACGTACCATGATCGATATGAAGTTGAATCACTGCCGATCACTAGGACCAATTTACCCTCTGTATGGGAAATTTCTCGTACGAAATCATTTCACACGACTCTACCGATGAAATATCAATCTTCCAGCCTGATCAGAGGCTCATTACTATATCGGATTCATATTCTGATCATATATTCCTTTTTCGATGGCTTGTACATTCATGAAAATAATAAATTCGATATTGACAAGATTCCAGAGTGAGAAATCAATTTTCTGAAGAATATTTATTTCTTGTTTCAGGTGAGTAAAATATTTATTTCAAGATATATTTCTACAAAATCGTAAGTTAGACGACAAATATTATCATATCCCTTATGAGCCAACAAAGTTTCTTTGCCGTAATTGAACCATCGATTTAGTGTTTCAAATCACCATAGACCGCTCTCTCACTGTTGCATCACGCATGCGCATCTACACGTGGGGAAATTGTTGTCCCCCACATAACTAACGTCATGTTTTCTATCAACCCGTTTCGGCCCAGGATGCTCACTGGCCTCATCAGGCTAGAAATTCATTACACAAAAAAAGAGAAATTATTACGTGTTTCTAAAACTGAAGTGGGTAGAAGCCTTTACAAATTTTCGAATGAGCGCGGGTCTGCGGGTCTATGTATCGAGACCACTACTTACTCTGAGATTATTCCATTTTTATTGTCATGCTCGAGAAAATCCTAAAGTTTCTCTTTGAATATTTTTTTCATTTATTAGTATATACATTAGATTAACAACATTTTGACCTCTAGCCAGCAACGAATTATTCGTATGAAACTGTAAAAAACGAATATTATTCATCACATTCGATTTTTATCGAAGAACTAATTTTGTTCTGCAAAATAATAAATGATATCAGATGATCTCAAAACCTACTGCGGGTTTGATTCTTCTGCCCATTTCTAGTCCCAAGAAAACTAATGATAAATTTCTCTCTATGCGAAATACCGTAAACTATATGAAATTCCTGAAGCCTATAATATGTTACGTGTCAAATATTAAAAATCTTTGTCAAAACAGATTTATATGAGCATGGCTGAAGATGAACTCAAACACATCATTTCAATTACTTTTGAAGATTCACTGGACTATTTCTGTTTGATGGTCTTTCATGAATATTATGCCAGGTAACAAAATGAGTATTTTTTTCACTGTGCAAGGCTCAATAGCATATGCATATCTCCCCATTCACATAAAACTCAGGCTCGTTCGAGTGACCCATACGGTTCATTCGATAAAGAGTAATCCAAGAAAATTATTCATAAGATGCGCATGTACACACACTTTATAACACACAAGAGAGTAGATGAATGAACCATAATTTCGATCATATTGACAATAAAATGTTATAGTTCAATTCCTTCAGTATGGTTCATGAATATTTGGTGGTTGGCTCAAATTCTAACTCATAGTTATTTACTCATGGAATTATCTAAAATTAACCCATTAAAACCCATGCCGAATCTAGCGCAGATAGCGTCAAACTAACTATTGGATCCGTGGCATAGCCAAGAAATAAAATACCCGTATTTTTTTTCTTGTCACTTGCAATTGTTTATAAGGAGTTATTTAAACAAATTGTGCTGAGCTTTGTTTTTCCGACAAAAAGTGTCCGAACCTCCATCTGTAGAACATGAAATAAGGATCGAAAGGCGATCTAATTGTGGCATACCAGAATGCTCTATACGAATTTCTAGCGATTCCTCAAATGCACATCTTTCAGAGATTTTCAATCGTTATTTTTGGGCTATCACGTACTAGTTATTATGGGCACGAGTTTTACGAATAGAGTGTGAATACAGCGTGAAAGTTATTTCTGTCGATTTCTGTCAATTTCTGCGGTTCACTCACAATCTGTAAAATGGTCCCACCGATGTATAAAATACGAACGACTTGAGAAAAGAAGCATGTGTTCCCATTGGGAAATTGGCAAACATTAGTTTTACAACCTGTTTCACCATAAAATTCGCGAAGAATTCGGGAAGAACCAATTCTGCAATTTCTGTTAAATCCTGCGGTTAGCGGGAAAAAGATACAATGAGCCCTTATATACTTCATATATGCATATTTCTGAGATTTCCAAGCGTTATCATTGGGCTGTCTCGCTATGGACATTATGAGGACGAGTTTGACGAATAGGGCGTGAATACATCGAGGAAATGATTTCTGTCGATTTCTGTCAATTTCTGCCAAATTCTGCCCTTAGCGTGAAAATTCTACAATCAGCCCACATATACTTCATATGCGCATATTTCAGAGATTTATAATCGTTATTTTTGGGATATCACGTATTGGATATTATGGGCACGAGTTTGACGAATAGAAGGTGAATGCATCGAGAAATAGATTTCTGTCGATTTCTGTCAATTTCTGCCGTTAGCATGAAGAGGTTCCAGGGACCCCACATACACTTCATTTGCACATCTTTAAGAGTTTTTCAATCGTTATTATTGGGCTACCACGTATCGGTTATTATGGGCACAAGTATGACAAATAGAGTGTGAATACAGCGAGAAAGTTATTCCTGTCGATTTCTGTCAATTTCTGTAGTTCACACACAATCTGTAAAAGGGTCCCACCGACGTATAAAATATGAATGACTTGAGATAGGAAACGTGTGTTCACATGTTTCTCATTTTCCATAGGAGAAAAATTCTGTCAATTCCTGCCGATTTCTGGCGTCATCGTGGGAATGCTTCAAGCAGAACACACATGTTATGCTTTTTGTTGCTAAGTTTTGGAAGATTCTAAACGATCAGTGAAATTGAGTACAAATGATGAACAAATCAAATCACTTGAGAGTTAATGCTACAAGAACGTATATCATTGCAGTTTTTGAGAAATTCGTGCCGTCCACTTTCATGTTGCATGGTGAACCAACGATAAATAAATGACACACGACTAGAAATTAGAATCATTATTTCGCAATAATAGTCAAACAACTACTGGCAGTTCTCGCTGTTCCATCATGGAAATCAGTAATAATAGTGTGAGAATGAATTCTGGTGATTTCTGTCGATGACTATGTGAATAGACAGAGATTTCTTTTGATTTCTCGAAGGTTCAGGCAATTTCATCCGACAACTATTATACTGAACAAAGACTTCCCAATAAATAAAAGACAATCGACTGGAAGTAGAGATGGTCAAATTTTAATGGCAGCTGAGCATCATTGTCTGTTTGATCCGTTTCACGATGAAATCCTTGAACTATTCTGAGAATAGGAGTTCTGGCGATTTCTGCCATATTCTGGTGTATACTTGAATTTGCGTCCACGAACCCAATCATTTATCATATGGAGTTTTATCAGACGATTGTGATCTGTATCGATGTGAATTCACGTTATGATTGGTAGAAAACGAGTCCAATGAATACAGCGACAGATCAAGTAGTAAATGATTACTGTCGAATTCTGGAATTTCGTGACGATTTCTTCCGAACCTTCAAATGTTGAACAATAAGTCCCCGAGTAACGGAGGACAAGTGACTACAATGGAGGATCTCAATGTTTTGTAGGAACTCTTGGTAGTCCAATCCAGTTGATCGTGAAAATCAGGGCCGATTCGGAACTGATCAATTCTGGCGTGTTCTGGCGAGTTCTGGCGTCATGTCAAGACAGCGTACGTAGGCCGAAGTATCTCTCGTACAGTCTATTTCCAGAGATAATGGTTTGGTATACATGGGAAACCATGATCAAAATTGAGCAAAATCAAACACAGCGAATAGGAAGTCGATTTGCCTATACAATAATCTCTGACGATTTCTGGCGAATTCTTCCGATACTTACATTTCACTCACATGCTAAACAATACTCCCTTGATAACCGAAAGACGATTGACCAGGAGTGGTAATCGGAGATTCTGAACGAGATATCGACTTACGTAAGTAGTTCCATCCATTCCAACAAGCTAATCCGGCGCAGATCTGAAAAACAGGATTCTGGCCGTTTCTGGCAAATTCTGGCGGGAGTTTGTGTTGACGTACACGAACCCACTCATTCCATCTATGGACTCCATCCAGACGTTGTGATTCGTTACCAATCGGACCGCAAGTCATGATTGATTAATTGCAAGTCCAACGGATAGTGAGTTCATGTTGATAGACAGAGATCTCTTTTGATTTCTGGAAAGTTCTGGCAATTTCTTCCGATAACTATTACACTTCTCAAAGACTCCCCAATGAATCAAAGACAATCAACTGGAAGTAGGGATGTTGAAATTTCAATGGCAGCTGAGCATCATTGTCTGTTTGATCCGTTTCACAATGAAATCCTGGAACTATTCGGTAAAAAGGAGTTCTGGCGATTTCTGGCATATTCTGGTGTATACTTGAATTTGCGTCCACAAACCCAACCATTCATCATATGGAGTTTTGTCAGACGATTGTGATCTGTTATCAATGTGAATTCACGTTATGATTGGTAGAAAACAAGTCCAATGAATACAGAGACAGATCAAGTAGTAAATGATTTCTGTCGAATTTTGGAATTTCGTCACGATTTTTTCCGAACCTTCAAATGTTGAACAATAAGTCCCCGAGTAACGGAGGACAAGTGACTACAATGGAGGATCTCAATATTTTGTAGGAACTCTTGGTAGTCCAATCCAGTTGATCGTGAAAATCAGGGCCGATTCGGAACATATCAATTCTGGCGAGTTCTGGCGAGTTCTGGCGTTATCTCAAGTAAGCGTACGCAGGCCGACGTATCTCTCGTACAGACTATTTCCAGAGATAATGGTTCGTTATATATGGGAAACTATAATCCAAATTATGCAAAAACAAATACAACGAATAGAGAGTCGATTTGACTATACAATGATCTCTAACGATTTCTGGCAAATTCTTGCGATACTTACATTTCACTCACATGCTAAACAATACGCCCTTAATAACCGAAAGACGATGGACCAGGAGTGATAATCGGAGATTCTCAACGACATATCGACTTACGTGAGTAGTTTTATCCATTCCAACAAGCTAATCCGGCGCAGATCTGAAAAACAGGATTCTGGCCGTTTCTGGCAATTTCTGGCGGGAGTTTGTGTTGACGTACACGAACCCACACGTTCCATCTATGGACTCCATCCTGACGTTGTGATTCGTTATCAGTCGGACCGCAAGTCTTGATTGATTATTTGTAAGTTCAATGGATAGTGATTTCCCAACTATTAACCAAAATTATAGAAATAGATCAAGATTAGAAAAACATGGAAACTCAATGTTTGGATAATAGAGCCTGCCATGGAGTGTCCCTGAGCATGTGTGGCTTGTGCCATAAAGTCTAGTCGCATGACCTACTATATTTTACGCTTTATTATACCATATTCCACGCTATTTATTATAGCGGAGCATGTGCATAATTTAAAGTCGATGTATGGATAATACTATGATGAACCGAAAATGTTGGTGACTGGTTTATTGTTTCATTTGGGTTATTTTTTCAATATTCGAAAATGCAATACACTTATAAATCCTACTAATTTTGGTGTTCTTCGCATTTTTATGGCCGATTTTGTTTTATTCTAAAAATATAACTCTCTACCAACCCCAAAACTTAAGTACCGATAGAATTCCGGAGGGGATCGCATTTTCATGGCTGATTTCTTTTCAGGTTAGAAAAAATATCCCCATACCAATCCTAAATCAACAAGTACCGACAGAACTTTGGAAGGATCGCATTTTTATGGCCAAAAGAATGAGATCCACTTTAAGTTCACTTGGTACTTAGGGTTTTGGGATTAGTAGAGGATTATATTCCTAAGATAAAACGAAATCGGTCACGAAATCGCGATCCACTTTGAATCCATATTTCGATTTTGAATTCCGAGCCCACCCTACTATGGCACTAGCCACGCATGCACACGAGCACTCCATTTGTAAGCTCCAGTATCCAAACTTTCAGTTGCCATGTTTTACTAATAACAATTTTTTTCTATAATTTTGGATGATAGGATGATAGATGCTCTCTCACAGGCTCGCCTATGGGTTGCCCCCTCTATCTGTACTACCTCTATGCCACAGACAGACATAGTATATCTGCCCGCCAAGGCACTAGCTCTCAAAAGTTAGCCCCATGGATGTTAATAATAACTTCCGAATGTACGGATAGATCGCGCATCATAAAATAAATTGAAAATGTTCTTGTACATTTTGATTGTGCACGCTCGGTTTTTGAGTAAATTGATAAACAAACGTGGTTGCTGGAAAGACAAAGATTTAGATCCTATTCGTTGCATCAGGTGTTCAATCGATTCAAAATCGTCAGCACATGCAGCACCTATTGACAAATTTAAAAAATAAGATTATTTATATAGAAAATTGCGACTGATAGTTACGGTATTCGTTCGCCGCTCCTCCGCCTTCAAATTTGGCAGAGTTGGTGTTTTTTCCAATTTTAAAACTAGGCTTAGGGGTTACTTGGGTTATTGGAGAATAATAAAACGTAACGTAACTGAAGGAGAACACCAAATCGACTGAGATTTCAGTATTGATTACGTTTCAGTATCTTCCAATAACCCAAATAACCCCTAAACCTTATTTTAAAAATTGGAAAGAACTCCAAGTGCAATTTCGTATAGATTACGTTCCAGTATCCTCCAATAAGCCGAATAACCCCAAAACCTAATTTTGAAATTGGAAAAAACACCAACTCGGCCGAATTCGAATAGTGGACTTCTCACAACTGTAACTGCGCACTAGTACCCGCCGTCAGGCCGTTCGTAAAATCGGGGGGGGGGGGGGGGGGGGGGGGGGGGGGGGCGGCGTACAAATGCCGTAACTTTCAGTCGCAATTTTCCATATAAACAATCTTATTTTATGATTTTTGGCAACGGGTGCTGCATGCGCTAACCATTTTGAATCGATTGAACACCTGATGCAACGAAATTATTAAACATCCAACGAATTCGAGTCTCCAAGCAAAGTAGTCGTCATCTGGTGGTAGAAATTGGAAGCTCTCAAAGTTATAAGAAAAATCAATTTCTCATTACCTCTTCAAAATGTATCACAGTATATCCCGCCTACAAGTAATCTGTACCCTTATATTTGATCCTATCTTAAAAGGGAGATCGCGAAAAGTATCGAATTGAAGGTCGTTGGCCAATCAGATTGATTCAACACCTTTATTCGGCTTCTGATTGGTCGTCTCGAACGCAGCGGTGGTTGTTGCTATGTTCAGAGCGGTCAGCTTGTTTTGGTTAGGATCCGATACACCCCCCGGAAGTGGGGTTTTTGAAAGTGATGAATTTGCAAAAAAAAATAGTACTCAATAGCCCTGAATTAGCTCTTCTTTACCACGTTCTCAGAAAAAATTGCTCCATTCCAGATTTTTAGAAAAAAAAACATGAAATTTTGCAATCAGGTAAGGGTTGTAACTTTGCAGAAAAGGGATATTATTGAGCGACTATGGTCTAGAAAAACTGCTCCTAAACTAAAAAAAATTGCTCCATAGTCAAAACCGATCGATATTTTTTACCCCACTTCCGGGGGGTATCCGATACGTCATCGCGCGCGCGGTACGCGCGCTAAACGCAGCTTCTAGTCTTTTAAAAAATCTCTATGACTGTAGGACGCATTTGGTTGATACATACGACTACAATAGTGATAATACTCGTAAATAAGTTTGAACCTGCCCGCGATGATTTTTATAACTTTGAGCAGCGACGATAGCGGCCCCAAGCGGGACTTGGAGACTCGACAAATCTTTGTTTTTCCAACACCCAAATTTGTTTATCACTTTACTCAAAAACCAAGCGTGCGCAATCAAAATGTACAGGAACAATTTCAATTTATTTTTCAATGCGCAATCTATCCGTATATCCAGAAGTTATTATTAACATTCATGGGTGCTAACTTTTAAGAGCTGTTTACGGGTGGCTCGTCTCCTTTATCTGTACTATCTCTATGTGCGTCGTGAATACAAGGAGTCACGGAGTAAGAGAGAGTAGTTTGCAGGAAATTCCACGTCTCCTTGATAGAAATATTCTGGCAATAGTCATGACTGAGAAACTAAAGCAGATTCTTGATGGAATTAACGAGACCAATTACGAAGTAAGTTTTGTTTGATAATTACTTAATTAATAAATCAAAGATTGAAATGTGGAGGACACTACCAATTTACTCCTTTGATATCAAGATGTGAGCTAGTGTACATTTCGGTTTTGTTTGTAAATACATAATATTTTAAGAATCTGTTTTTCAATAATATTGTAGAGATTACCCTCCATTATTCAAATATTGGACAAATTTAAAGATCGACCATTCGTTCAATATTTGTTTTTCAATAAATTTGAATATTTCTGTTAACAGATTGAGACAATTCAGTTAATTTCAATTCATTATTCTCTGCAAAGATATTTGATATATATTCTTATTCAAGGACTTATTAACGACACCAGGACTGACATGGGATGCCATGCTCTTTAATTGTGGTATCCAATTGCAGCTATTAACAGATATCAACCAAGGCGAACAACAAGTATCTCGGTGCAGATTATAATACCAATGAAAAGGATGAGTATCTGATATACCTGGTCGCAAACAACCTCTATGGACTTGCCATGATGCAATATCACCCGAAAAAGACTTTGAGTGGTATGATAATGATAGATTACCCATCGATTTCTCAAGAGTCCCTGATGATGATGAACATGGATATATCCAGGAG
>JAJGXB010000561.1:0-10196 GCA_020882725.1 Aphelinus certus
GCCGAGAAGTGACTTTAGAATTAAGTAAGTGTGTGTGAGTATGAGAATGCGCTGAGTGCGACGCATCCATGCGGCGGATGGCGAATCGCACGTAGCACATGAGAATCTTATGGACAGCTTGCATTTTTGTGCAGCTGCCCAACATTGAAACGGATGGATGTCGGCTATAAGATATTCTCTTATCAGCCTGTGCAAAGCCACGAGCAGCCAGCGGGCGCTCGTGCGGGAATATTATTTTATAAGTACTAGTTGCACACGGCAACTGCGCAGCTCCCTGTTCTTAAGAAACGGCCATGGGATATTTCCTTATCGGCACGTATAAGATGTCGAGCAGCCAGCGGGCACTCGACCAAGGAGAAATAATTATTAAGCCGTACATTGCAAAGCGAAGTAATGCTTTAGTATACTTTATTTGATTTGCTGATAGAATTTAAGGACCACGCAGTTGTACCGGGCAACTGACATAGTTGTATTGGCCGATGCGCCATAAGGAAAATCTAAATGTGTACACGTATGCATAAGTTAATATTGTAAGGCGCCTTATATATATAAGAATATTCAAATAAGCGACCAGTGCGCATTGCGGCGCGTCAATAGATTTGTAATGAAGCGAGCGTGCTTCATAGCCTTAAGTATTCGCGCGTGCGTTATCACTCCACGAGGGAGAGGTAATTCTCGCGAAGTGCAACGGCGTTTCTCCACCGTTTTGCACCCGCGCTTCGCGCCCCGAGAGCGCATCTTGACGTGACGTCACGGCGCATATAAAAGATGCGGCCGCGGCGGGCACGAGCGAGTTGATCCGCGATAATCACGGATGCCACACGGGTGGCCGGACATGGAGCACGCGAGCGGCGCAGCTCCCCCGCGAACGCGTAGCATAATCACATCTACTCCGGATAATCAAGTTTTGTATTGAGATCCAACCACGCGGGATCAAGTATTTAGTTGTAGATTTAAGATCAAAGAATAAATAAGTTTAGTGCTAGTGCACATGAAGTGGGTTTGATTAACAACACCATTCCCACCCCACACTCCATCCAGAGCCAGCACGAATATACGGCCCAGCGCGCCGCGGACTTCTCGGCTGCCACGCTGCCAAGCTCCAGCAGGGAACAACACAGCGCCGGACGGAGTAGGGAATATGTAAGTGGCCGAGCGGCCTTGCACACAAACCGGGATCGCGACACCTCACAGCGGATAATATTCCCGCATAAATAGGGGTATTTCGCCCAACCGCCCCTCTAAATAACGGTCGGGCCTTTACAATGGTGACAGCGGTGGGATATTGTTCGCGTGAGGGAACGCGAATACAAGAGATTTCGGAATAAAATCAGCGGGTTCGAACGACTTTTGAAACGCGAAGATGGAAGCGAGAATTAACGAGATACGCGCGAACATTAGCATGCTGCAGCTGAACGTAGACGTCAATGCAGAACGAATTGACAGGATGATCAGCGAAATTCTCGCGCGCGATTTACGTGAAAAATCAAGGAGTGACGCCTCCACTCAAACTAATGAATCCGAGTTTACGAAAAAAACGGGTCAAGATTCGGCTTTACGGACCAACAGGAAGCGTAAACGATCGGAAGAATTAATTTGTTTTTACTGCAACAAACAAGGGCATTTCATCCGCAAGTGCCGTAAGCGCAAATATGTCGAGAGGGACAGATCCTCAAGCGACAAGGTAGCACCGACTTGCTGGCTTTCCGATTAAGAAAATCACGCAATGACTGTGACGTGTGAGAAGGTGTCGAAAACGAGTAGCGCTGGCTGGCCGAATTTCTTGATTCAAATCAACGAAGTTTCAGCTCTGCAAGTTCTGGATATCCTTTTTTGTTCAACACACATACCAAAGTTCGCGGTTTAACAATGAGCGGTACTAAACAATCAGTTAAAATTCAACGAAACAGGAGAAAGCGCGAAAATCAAGTGATCGTTCGTCACATATAAAGTTAAGAAACAGCAAATGTGCTGTTAAAGAAAAAAAAATGAATTTCAAGGAGACCGGCGATCGGATCATCGTCGCGAACGAAAGAGGGCCCAGAAATGGGTAATTGCTATGCAATTCGCGTTAGGGTACTGCGCGCCACAGTATCAGGTTGTACGTTAGCCAAACGGAACAAAAACGTTCGAACACGAAACACGCATATTTCGATAACTGGCGAACTCGTACGGTTGAAACTTGCGAAGGTCCGGGGATAGGAGCGACAAGGTTCGAGTCCTTGGTATGCGGCATTATGCATTTTTCAATTTTTCTATTTCGGCTTTCTATTTAAAATTAATCGTCGCAGTTAGTGTAGCGGTAGCACGCCTATCCCGAAACGATTGGAATTGTAAAAAACCGCGAGAACGTGAGGGATTTCACTAACGGAATCGAAAAATACGCGTCTCGTGACACACAAGAAACGGGTAGATCGGATGATCTCTCGTTACACAAAGGGAAAGGAGGTAAACGAACCTATCTCCTAAGAACAGCAAATATGCTGTAAGGGTTTATGCCAAGGACCGGCTGATCACCGGATACACAGAGGACACACGGGACGTCGTCACTGTCGCTACTGATCAAGGGACGCGAAATAACAATTTTCGTACCGATTAAAAGGAAACGAGAAGGTTGGATAACCACTCGTCGCATGAAGGGGCAACGATCGAGATACGGGCAGGATGCATAACGGATTGACTCGATTTGTTGGAACAATTAAAAGGGAACCGGCGAAAACGGAATAATCATAGGACGCGCGGTATAATAATTTCAAAATTTATCAAGATTTGAACAGAGAAAATAATGTGACAATTCATGAGTTTATTTATGGGAACCGGCGACACGAAGGGACAATGGAACGCGCGGTAAAATAAGGACAACGTTTGAAAATCGATTTAAACAAAATTATGAGCAAATTGGAAATATAAGAAAGGAACTTGAGGGTGGGGGTAAGCGAGTCACGAGACCCGCCACCGACACACGACAGTAGAGTCACGAACGGACGAGAGCGATCCGACAAAAAAAATTTTCGCGACTGATGACACATGACGGAAATGAGCCTAGTTGCAAGACCCGATAGCAAATAGGTATCGATTGGGCCCAAAGGCCAAAGAAGCAAGTTTGAAACTCAATCACAATGTGCGAGATTCCAATCTCTAAGAGTGAATGAAATTCAAATCAAAGACGAATATGTAGCTGACAGACGTGCGCTTTTCCGACCGAAAATATATCGCGCAAGCCGCGATCGGGTGCTAAGGTAGATTTCGCGAAATCCCGGGAACGTCCTAGGAGAAAACGAATTGGAACGAAATGAGATTCGCGTCGTAATCAAGTTCCGGGATCTTGCGAAATCATGATAAGAAGTTAGCTGCGAGTAAATAACGAAATAATGAGTGCGCGGACGCGGTCCGGATTAGAAATCGCGAATCATAGTGCGAAACACTAGTTCTAAAATTTAGCCAAATAAGTGTATATGCGAGAAGGAAATCTGCTGAAGGTTTGTAATTCCAACAGGGATCATACCGGAACAGGCGGCCAAGGAGCGAGACAACGAAGCCGCATGCGCGGGCAGTTACAACAGGGAAGAGCACAAGGCCGCCTACACAAGCGTGAGTGCAGTCGAGAGTGCAGCGCAACTCACGAGCGAACCGACGTACATCGAACCGCTACAATCTACAGACAGCTGCAGAGCACGCCGACGGTACAGCTGCGGCCCCGAAGAGAGAGGGCATTCGCCACCCGCGCCATGATAACCGTTCTCGGCCACAACGAGCCTCTGTACTGCTCATCGGGAGCCCAAGCTCCTCGCGACGAGCACCGCGTGCAGATAACCAATAACTTTAGGATAAAATTAGACGACTCACGGGTCGATAAAGCTTATGTATTTACGAGTTTAAGGGGGGGTTGATACGAGTGTGAATGAATTTAACATTTAGAATAAATCGAAAGGGAAAGGGAGAGAGTACGTGGGAAAGAAGAAAGGAGAAAATGCATAATTAAGTTATATATATATATATATATATTTCCTTTATTTTTCTTCCATAATAATAATTGGACTGGGCGAGCGCACATGCGCGCCAAATCAAGGGTGAGCACCCGAACTACAGCTTACGAACGAGGCGCGATCATCATCGCTCTCGTTCTCGCTGGGCTCCACCAGGGAGAGGTCCACCGGCTCGAACTCACGGGAAGAACCCTTGGCGCCGACCGCAGTGGAAACGGAGTCGTTAGCCACGGCACCGTCCGGTTCGACGAGCGTGACATCGGCGACGCCCGCCGCAGCAGCATCAGTGAGAACATCGGCAACTTCGGCGGCCTCGCTCTCGGAAACAGCGACGCTAGCGGCCTTCGGAACGACCTCCACAAGAGTAACGTCGGACTCAGCTACAAGGTTCGTTGGAACAACAGCTGGATCAGGCGCGGGTGCGGCCTCAGTTGGCGAGTCCGCAAGGGGTTCGTCGGGGATGAGCACCGGCGCAACCTCTCGCACAGTCTCGACGGACGAAGTAGGCGATGCCGGTCCGCTCTCCACAGCGCAATCAGCTGGCACCGACGATGCGCCAGTCGCGGTACAGGCACGCAGGTGCGCGCCTCGGTCCATATAGGCCACCCTGCGGCCACAGGATCTATGCGGCGCCTCGCGCCGCTGAAGCGAGCACACGTCCAGGTGTGACTGCCGAAACTGGTCGGGCGCGGCTCGCCCGCAGTCTCGGTGAAGGACCCAGTCCAGCCGCTTCCTCTCGTGGGAAGGAGTGGCATTCATGATGCCACGGGCAAGGATCCTCCGGGCATCCTCCTCGCGATAGTATCGCACATAAAGGAAGGACTTGCCGTCATCCCTCTGGTGTGAGTTATAGCAGGCAATGGGGCCGTCATCGGCCACCTGCACGACGGCGTCCCAAATCCGAGTCGGAGGAGTGACCGTCAAGCGGACCCTGCACCGGTCGAGCTTGCCGAGCTCCACCGTCTCCCCTCGAAGCAGTGAGGTCACTGGCGAGCGCCACGGATATTTGTTTCCAGCGCCAGGAGCCTTGGCGGCGCGCCGAGACCGACTGCGCCCACGACTCTTGTCACGTCGTGCTACGACGTCGGCCGACGCTTCATTGCGCTCCGCCGGAGCGTCAACGGGTGCAGAAGCTTCGGGCACCTCGGCGCTGACACGGTGGTCCGCCGGGCCAGCAAGCAGCAGCTCGCGGGAGATGCGAGAGGCGAGCAGCCAGGACCCCCACGCAACGTCGGCCTCACCTCTTGAGCCGAATATGACTTCAATAATCAGCGAGTCCGGTCGCAGATCCGAGATGATCACCTCGGCGGGCTCCAGCCAGGACGGGACCCGCAACGGGTAGAATGAGCAGCCGGTCGAGCTGACGCGCGCCACAATTTTAATGCAGCAGGGCGCAGCGGCATCGCGGATGAGGGATACGTCCAGGAACATCTGCAAAAACAAAAGGCAATGAGTACACGGAAGAGCCAAATCATTGATGTAGGCTTTCCACGACCGTGCGAACGGAGAGAGTGAGAGAGCGCGAGCGAGACGGCGAAGAGCCGCACAAAGCGGACGAGCCGATAGCTCTCCGCGCGGCGCCCGAGTTACGAAGTGTGACGCGATGCCTCCACGACAATGAGGAACGAGCGCGGAGCCGCGGGCAAACCACGCGCTGACGCAGCTAATAGCCGCACAAAGCGGACGAGCCGATAGCTCTCCGCGCGGCGCCGACCAGGAAGCGAACACGTAGCGAAAGAAAGGGGGGTACACCCGCACGTACCCACACACACACTGGACTCTGTTCGCGCAACGAATAGGAGAATCCGAAGGTCCACAACCACACTGGACGAGGGAACAAGCGACTTACCTTGTGGTGAAGTACTATTGATGTCGAAACACAGGCACGAAGTCGGGGAAAATCCGGATCGGAGAGCAGGAGCAACTGGAGCGGGCGGCGATCAGCAGCTGAATGATCGACGAAGTTTGATCGCAGGCACAATGAGCCTCGACGCGCCGGACGCAGTTGGCGGAGGGCTTATTGCCGGAGTATTCAACAACACTGTATATGGCCGAAGGCCACCGAAGTATAAGGAGGAAACCGGAGCGCAGGCAATCGACCGCGCTAATATTATATGCCGTAGGTTTAAGCCGTACATATGATCGAGAATGTATATGCCGATCTGGATTAGTCATAATGTGCAAGGGGAACTTTCCGAGGCAACTCAGGTAGAGGAATTTGCAGTTTCGGAAATCTCGGTACAGTAGTCCTCGCTTCGACCCAGCCTTGCCCCACCCACTTTTTTTGAAAATTTAATCCGATGAACGGCGCATCGCACATTTGCGATGCGCATTTTCCCACATGCTACCCGAGTTGCGCCGAGAAGCGACTTTAGAATTAAGTAGGTGTGTGTGAGTATGAGAATGCGCTGAGTGCGACGCATCCATGCGGCGGATGGCGAATCGCACGTAGCACATGAGAATCTTATGGACAGCTTGCATTTTTGTGCAGCTGCCCAACATTGAGACGGATGGATGTCGGCTATAAGATATTCTCTTATCAGCCTGTGCGAAGCCACGAGCAGCCAGCGGGCGCTCGTGCGGGAATATTATTTTATAAGTACGAGTTGCACACGGCAACTGCGCAGCTCCCTGTTCTTAAGAAACGGCCATGGGATATTTCCTTATCGGCACGTATAAGATGTCGAGCAGCCAGCGGGCACTCGACCAAGGAGAAATAATTATTAAGCCGTAACATACATATACATTGCGAAGCGAAGTAATGCTTCAGTATACTTTATTTGATTTGCTGATAGAATTTAAGGACCACGCAGTTGTACCGGGCAACTGACATAGTTGTATAGGCCGATGCGTCATAAGGAAAATCTAAATGTGTACACGTATGCATAAGTTAATATTGTAAGGCGCCTTATATATATATGAATATTTAAATAAGCGACCAGTGCGCATTGCGGCGCGTCAATAGATTTGTAATGAAGCGAGCGCGCTTCATAGCCTTGAGTATTCGCGCGTGCGAACGGGCAGAAGACGCTGAGCCACGCGCGCTTGTTATCACTCCGCGAGGGAGAGGTAATTCTCGCGAAGTGCAACGGCGCTTCTCCACCGTTTCGCACCCGCGCTTCGCGCCCCGAGAGCGCATCTTGACGTGACATCACGGCGCATATAAAAGATGCGGCCGTGGCGGGCACGAGCGAGTTGATCCGCGATAATCACGGATGCCACACGGGTGGCCGGACATGGAGCACGCGAGTGGCGCAGCTCCCCCGCGAACGCGTAGCATAATCACATCTACTCCGGAAGATCAAGTTTTGTATTGAGATCCAACCACACGGGATCAAGCATTTAGTTGTAGATTTAAGATCAAAGAATAAATAAGTTTAGTGCTAGTGCACATGAAGTGGGTTTGATTAACAACACCATTCCCACCCCACACTCCATCCAGAGCCAGCACGAATATACGGCCCAGCGCGCCGCGGACTTCTCGGCTGCCACGCTGCCAAGCTCCAGCAGAGAACAACACAGCGCCGGACGGAGTAGGGAATATGTAAGTGGCCGAGCGGCCTTGCACACAAACCGGGATCGCGACACCTCACAGCGGATAATATTCCCGCATAAATAGGGGTATTTCACCCAACCGCCTCTCTAAATAACGTTGTTGGATAAATTCTTATACGACTAAATTTTTTTATGTAAAAAGAAAAAATTATATCCCAGTAGGGATTGCTTTCAGAAGAAAAAAAATAGTGAAATATATCTAACTTATGTTTCTCTGTTACGGATTTCGAACTAATAACCTGAATATCAATTTACTAATGATAAGATAAGAAAGTACTTAAATCACAAATCCATGTCAAATACTTAACTCATATAATTTTGTAGAAGTTTAGTAGAAAAATTATAAATGGTTGAAATCAAAGATAATACACCTCGAGCAATTTTTCTTCATCATAGTTAAAAATGAACCTTTGAAAAAGGTATACGTGGACGACAAGTATGGTCCGTATCCCTATTGGTATTGTGAAA
This sequence comes from Aphelinus certus, assembly GCA_020882725.1. Lineage (NCBI taxonomy): Eukaryota > Metazoa > Arthropoda > Insecta > Hymenoptera > Aphelinidae > Aphelinus > Aphelinus certus. The sequence continues at coordinate 8,010 of JAJGXB010000561.1, forward strand.
GGTCACGTGACACTCCGATATATATATGTCAACTTAGGGAAAATTAACACAGGCCTTATGGGGGAAAACTGATTTTTATTTTATTTACGCTTTGTCAAGACGAAATACTCCAAACGAGTGATTGAATCAAATTTTTGATGTGACAACAGTTACGTGACGAATTTTTTTCCTCGCTGAATCGGTCATTAAAGTTTGAAATTTCACCTCGAAAGGGTGAAATAAAGCCATAACCTGTCAATCTCGCGTGTGTTTACCTCCGTAAATTGTACCGGGTAGAACTGTTTCTGCTTTCGAAGGTAAACATATGATACAGGTTATGGCTTTATTTCACCCTTTCGAGGTGAAATTTCAAACTTTAATGACCAATTCAGCGAGGAAAAAAAATTATCACGTATCTGTTGTCACCTCAAAAATTTGATTTTATCACTCGTTTGGAGTATTTCGTCCTGAGAAAGCGTAAATAAAATAAAAATCTGTTTTCGCCCATAAGGCCTGTGTTAATTTTCCCCAAGTTGACATATATATATATCGGGATGTCACGTGACCTTTCACAATGCCAATAGTTCGTTGTTGAATAAATTCTTATGCGACTAAATTTTGTTACGTAAATAGAAATTTGGAAATGTCTGTTTAATCTCAGTCCATCCAAATGCATGTAAGATTAATTAATATGATTCAAATCTAATATATTTTTTGGAAATACAGATCCATCACTTCAATAAACATATTTACCAAAACACTATCGTTATATATTCCAGTTCATTTTTTCAATGATGACATGAGAAAGTAGCGAAATCTATCATCAACTAACAAGTATCCAACTAATGTGATTAGCCTCATACAGAACTAATATTTTTTCAAAGTATACCTTAAAGCAATTGTTGCACGACCTGTTATCAAATATCAATGCACTCCAGATCAATTCATCCATGTTCCGATAGAATATACTGAAATCAAAAATCCATGTCAAGTAGTTACATACATTTTAAATACATCTACCAATGTTGAAATAGAAAGTACTAAAATCACAATTCTATGTCAAGTAGTACCAATTTGTAAGGTTTCAGTATTAAATTCATAATAATTTGAAATCAAATAAAATACTCGATGATCGAAATTATCTTTCTCATAGTACAACTAACGTTATTCTACTAGAATCTCAAATCCCAATGATAACTACATGAATGGAATTTTTACATTACAATTCTTAATGTTTGAATGTTACAATTGTTCATCATGATATTATTTTCATTCTTCAATTGAAATGTATTTATTTTGTTTCACTTCTTTTTTTCATTTTTTTCAGTCAATGGAATTAACAAATACATACTTGTCACGGGCCCGTTTTTCACAGATTCTCGATGGGCAGTGTATTTGTTTTTTATTTTCACTTCACATACAAACAAAAGTTAACACTCTATCCTGAAGATGCTATTTTGTATATGTAAACTTACAAAATGTATAAAAAGTCTGTATACGTTTTCTCGCTCAAATTATTACTATTTGCCCAAGTTTCGATAGATCTCATTGTTTTTTAATGAGACTACATAAAATAATATCTAAGGAATATCGATCTCTCAATGAATGTTCTTGCAAATCAGAAATAAAGAAGTTCATAGCTAGAATATACTGTTTTGCAAATTTTTGAAAAAAATAAAATTCTGTTATTCAAATGATGTTTTAGATGTTCTTCCATAGAAGTGAGATTACCCAATGTAAACGATGAACATAGAACTAAAGATTTTACCAAGGGACGTTTAAGACATGTTTGAAGGATGGAAATTCTTTATTCCTTTTGTTACTTGCGGAAAGGTAGATTCAAGAAGCATTGAGCATCGAACGTTATCCAAAATTTTCATGCTTTACTTCCCATGTTTGATCAGCATTTTGTATATTACAAGCAGTGGCTAGTTTTTTTGCATGAAATGATGTATCTAAGAATCGTATCGTAGGTGAATTTCATCGGAATCTGTGAAAAACGGGCCCGTGGCAAGTATGTATTTGTTAATTCCATTGACTAAAAAAAATGAAAAAAAGAAGTGAAACAAAATAAATACATTTCAATTGAAGAATGAAAATAATATCATGATGTACAATTGTAACATTCAAACATTAAGAATTGTAATGTAAAAATTCCATTCATGTAGTTATCATTGGGATTTGAGATTCTAGTAGAATAACGTCAGT
>JAJGXB010000562.1:0-10193 GCA_020882725.1 Aphelinus certus
GGAAGAGCCCTACCATCAGCCCAGACATGTGAGGAGGTGCAAAGCACCGTTGCAGTTAGCGATCGATGAATGTATAGCGCTACACCACCGCCCCGGGTACTGCGATCATGTCTGATCAGCGTGTAATCCTCAAGCATGACTTCCGGGTCATTATTCAGCACACTGGGTCCAAGTTTGGTTTCAGATACGGCCATCAGATGAAACAAGGGCTGTGATCGCAGAAAACGCCTGACATCCTCAATGTGCGCTCTAATCGAGTTGGCATTGAAGTGACAGACGCGCAGATCATCCACGATCACCGAGGGACCCACCGGTGCCGTATATGGCAGTGCACGTAAATTAGGCGAGGAAGGAATAAAAGTGCAAGTGAGGGAGACTCCACGTTTCTGCTCAGCTTGTTGAAACATTTCAGTGATGCCGATGACTTCCATCTTCCCAGCACTATCTGCATGGTTGACTGGGCAATTTTCACTGTGCGCTTGAATCCATTCTTCATACTCTGCACTATTTTTTTTCTTTTCCCATTTCTCACAAGCCTTGCAGTGAGAGTTTTTGATGGAGACGTCAATAACTTTGGAGCTTTTATTTCCAATCAATGTTGCAACTCCCTGAAGAGACGAGAATCCTGGAGTTCGCCAAGAACCATCTCCTGAAACATCCAAACCACATTGATGTTCAGGCGTGAGCAGGATTTCTTCCTCAACTGCAGCTTGCATGGATTCCTCAGCTACTTCCTCGGAGGCTTTCAGGAGTGCTTGATTAATCATATCATAGGAGAACTGAGCAACTGGCGCTGGAAGATCCATGACTCCACAGAATGTCTCAAGGCTTGTTAAACCTTGGCCAAGCAATCTCATTGCTAAAACACTCCGTCGTTTGATGTCGTAGATGTTTCTTTTTGCACCAATACGAGGACTAGATGGAATTTCAAAACACTCACTACAACTCTCACATTTCACATTTAAAGTGAAACCAAGACCACGGATATCACTTTCTTCAAACTTTACACTACCACCACACTCACATTTCAACTTTTCTTGTAAAGTTGGAAGAAAGATACTGATATCAATAATTCTGTAAGAAGGTCCATTCTCGTTCACAGTAGGTTTCTGTTTTTTGATTTTCTTCCTTGACGCTGAGACTGGTCTTGAATGTTCCTTTAGAGATCTTTCTATTGCTGATTCCAAACGAGCACATTTTCTAGCCTCTACATGCTGGTTGCCAAGGAAAGCTCGTTTTCTCTTTCTTCCTGTGGAGTGTTTAATATCTGGGAAACTCCTATTTCTTTTCTTCTGTGTAGGCATAGCTTTCAAAACAAAATTATAAAAACATGAATAAATTTTTCTCTCAAATATTCATTCAAATAAATATTAGTTCAAATAGATACTTTCTGTTCGTGACTTAGTAAGATGAACTATATTTTTCTAGATTTCTATTTTTATTTTGAAAACCAAGGTATAACCCCAAAATAGCCGGTATTCGCGATAATCAAAACAAACTTGGAGTAAGGGCAATTCCACACTCATGGTTCAGTTTCACACATGAACTTTGAAGGTCTGTTCACATAAAGTATTGTCATTCTTACAATAAAGATGGCGGCTCATATCGTTATGACCGAAAATAGTCAAGACCTTGCCGCGGGAAACACAAAACATTGGCACTCGAGTCATTTATTGCGAATTATATTAAATGAATGTTCTAGGCTCATGCTTTGTGATAATTTGAATCATGATTGGCAAAAGGTAGAACATTTTTTTTTTTAAGTCGAATATCGATTTTCTTGATAATTAAGCATTATGTAATTGATACAAAATATTTTTCTGCAGAGAAAAAATTAAATCAGCCTTGTTATTGAAAATCATCATTTTTGGCGATTTTTGCCTCAAAACATGACTTGAGTTAATCTCGCATAACTTTTTGAGGACGCCGAATTTTTGAAAACGGGTTTCGGCATTCGAAAGAGGAGATCCAAATACATAAAAAAACATGGAAAAAAAATCGATTTTTTTTCAATTTTAAGGCATATGTAACCCCTTAAAAATTTTGACAAGATGCGGCCCGAGGGAAGGAGAAGCCGCATAGACGAACCTCTGGGGAATTTCATCAACGCCCACCGCCTGTGACCTCTGTCTGACGATGGCCCTCTCAAGCGACTGAAGCGTGATTTCAGTAAAGTTGAAGCCGGTCGAGTGCTCTGGAAGCGCAGCCAGGTAGTGAGCAAGTGAGGGTGCTTGAGCGTCATAAGAGGTCGAGGCAAAGTGAGCATTGAGATCATCCACAGAGAAGTGCGACATGTTGCTCTCGTGATCCGGGCAGATTCCCAAATGCCTGAGTTCCTTCCAGACTTCCTTGGGGTCAGATAGGCCTCTGATCCGGTCATAGTAGTAGTCGAGTCGCGCAGATTCTACAAGTCGATGGGTCTCGTCACGTACCCGTCTGTAGTGGAGCAAGTCTAAGTAGCGTTTGGTACGTTTGTAGCGTCTGTAGAGTCGATTGCGTTCCTTAATAAGCTGGGAGTGCTCGTTGGTAAACCAAGGATGCCTGCGTTTCTTTCTATTTTTGACTTTTTTTAAGGGCGCAAAAGTGTCAAGTGCAGAATTTATGTGAGTATAGAGACAGTCAAAACCGTTTGAGAGTGAGCAGTCGGAGTCATCGAGGGCTGACCAATCGCAGCCAGCAAGATAATCGTTAAGGGCTATCGGATCGATTGATTTAAAATCACGATACGAGTAGTCAGACTGAATAACCTTGGGAATAGAAATATCAAGGGTGGCGCTGATCCAGTCATGCCCTGCAATGAAGGGGGTGTCAGATTTGTGGAAGTCAAGTACTGTGTCAAGTTCGTCGATGATGCAGAGATCAAGCCAGGTGTCGGAGTCCGGGGTATGATGAGTGGCATTGTAGGGAATTAGTGCAAGGGAGTTCTCGTCCAAGAACCCACGTATGATATTTGCATCAGTGCTAGACGATAGTTGGTCTGCGTTAAAGTCACCAAGTATGACCTTGGAGCTGTAGTCGTGCATATACATCGCGAGGTCCTGGAAGAGGTTAGTTCCCTGCACAAGTGGAGCATGGGTTGGACGGTATACCACACCAGTAAATATCGGATTGCCTCCCCTGGGAGTGATCTCACAGAGGATATATTCAGGAAATGTTTCAAGTGGGGTCCAGATTTCTGTCGAGGTGCAGAGTATAGTGGCGGAGAGCGAATTATGGATGAACAATGCGACACCTCCTCCAGTGGTTCTGCGATCCCGCCTGAACAGGGTAAAATCATCAAGAGCAATGATGTGAACCTCAATGTGGGGAGCCAGTTTGGTTTCAATCACAGCTATTACGTAGAAATGAGGGCGAGAGACTACGAAGTGCCTGATCGCTCCGATGTGAGCACTTTACAGCAAGTTAGTGAATGAGCTGTTAGGAGGTGATTTCGGCGAGGTGATGGGCTGAGATAAGTGCGAGAGATCAGTGAGGTGAGTGCGAGATAATGAGTTGATGGGACATGAGTAAATTATTCCGGAGAAGATAAAAAACGTTCCAGATCAGCGATCAATGAAATGCGAGTGGCAGTGTCCCCTTTCCTCCTTCTGGCAAAGATGGCTCCTTGGTGGATGTACGAGGTGCAATCACCGCCCTGACCATTGTGCTCCCTCAGCTTAGCACGGACGGTACAATGAAGTGAATGAGTTTCTTTAGGAAGAGACTCATTGACATTGAGTGGGAGATTTTCTATAGGAAGAGGCACACCCACCGCCTCAAGCAGATCATTGCTGATGCTAGAGGTCATCACCTTACCTCTCCTGATTTTGGCTCGAATGATGTTGGTAACGTGGGCTGGGGAGGTAAGGGTGACCACCAGCAAAGGCCTGCGGTACGGTGGTGGCGCCGAGGTGGACTGCTGCACTGCCGAAGACGTAGAGGTAGGAGGGTCACTAGAAGCAGCCTGACGAGGGCGGATGTAGCGAGCAGTTACCACGTCTGAGGGCAGAAGACCACTGTGAATGGTGGCAAGAGCGGCAAAGGCGAGTTTCCGAAGATCAGCCCCAGCCTCAACGTCGAGTCCAGTGACAACGACGTCCGCAGAGAGCTCCCTGTGCTGGCTGGTTATCTCATTTAGCTTATTGCAAAGCGAGTTATTAATACGCTCAAGATTGCGGATTCTGGTGTCAGTCTCCGAGGCAAGCGTCGCAGCAAGTTCTCCAGACTCAAATGGAGTCAAGCTTGTCCATTTTGTCCATCTTGGCGAGAATGCGACGAAGGATGTCATCTTGCTGGTCATTTCTACAAGATGAAAATGAGCTAGATCTTGAGCGACCGCCTGTGGAGCCAGCAAGAGACACGTTGTCAAGCGGGGTGGGAGTGGTGGACGGTGTGGGGTGTCTAGAATCCGGAGGGCAGGACTGAGCACCACCAGGGAGCCGACCAGCCAAGGATGAGCCAGCTGCAAGAGCAGGAGCACAGTGAGTGCAACAGCGGACAGGCTTGCCGCCGGACTGCACCGTAACAAATGCCATGCAGCATTTGTGCCAGCACTTGGCACAAAAAGCAGAAGGGTTGACCGGCATGTTGCTGCGCGATGGCTTGCTGCACTTAGCGCAGAGCAGCAGGTCCTCCTGTCTCACCTTACGCCTAGCACCATTGGCAGATTGGTTCGCCTTGTCATCTGATTTAGCAGTCGATTTCAGAGGTGGAGCCATATCCGGTACAGCGAACAGTCTAAGTTGACTAGCGAAATAGAAAAAGAAAAATGATGAAAGAACGACCTCCCGATGTAGAACCGGCTGCAGGCGAGAGCGAAAAATCAGCTGCGGGCGCACTGCGATGCAGAGTTGGCCTAATGACGCTCGGTGGTCCGAGCGGGGAGCGAGGCGGGCGAGCGCAGCGAGACCGTGGTGGGAGCAGAGCGGGGCGGAGCGAAGGCGAGCGACGACCTGATGAGTGCTCCCGCTATAGGCTGTCGATAAATTATCAATTGAGCCCAACAGCTGGTAAGGAGGGCAGGAAACCACGTGTTGCAGTGAATATAAATAAATATAAACACTCACTGACACACGGCTGCTAGCAAGAAATTATGCAAAAAAGCAAATTTGTTGACACAAAGAGCACTAGAACTGGTCACCAACACCTTACTTACAGCAGTCAGAAGAGTCAAGAGTACAATCAAGAGTGCAACAACAATCGCCGCAACAACAACAACAACAACAATCAGCAATGCACTCACACCACACAACAACAATGTCATTGTGATGGCAGCAGATAGGCACGACAAGCAGCGTCGTCGAGGCAGCAGGAAAAGCGGCGACGAACAGGGCGACGTAACCTCAAAGCCGGTAGAAACGGCAAACTCCGGCTCAGGATGAACTAGCGGTCCAACCTTTGAAGAAATAGCAGGAGCCGACGAGTGTCCGAAGTCACCTGCACGAGGAGAGCACACCCTGGATGGTACACGGCCGAGGAACAAGCGAAGAGCGATAAGCGAGAGGCGGCACGTCTGCACTCGTAGAGAGAGAGAGAGAGAGAGAGAGAGAGAGAGAGAGAGAGATAGATAGATAGATATGTTTTATTGTATCAAGATACAAATTTGGTATTACAGAGTATCAGTCATTTTTTTAAGATTATACGTCATTAATATAAACATTTTTGTCTTTTTTAACATATCATCCTTGTCATCAGTGTAAAAATATAAATATAAGCTAATTATCACAGATAATGTGTCAGGGTTAGAGAGACTCAGAGAGAGAGACAAAGAGAGAGAGAGAGAGAGAGAGAGAGAGAGAGAGAGAGACAATGAGAGAGAGAGGATAGAGACAAAGAGAGACAGACGAAGGAACAGAGAGAGAGACAAAGAGAGAGAGAGACGAGAGAGACAAAGAGAATGAGAGAGAGAGAGAGGAGAGAGACAATGAGAGAGAGAGGTGAGAGACAAAGAGAGAGAGAGGGAGAGAGAGAGAGAGGAGAGAGACAATGAGAGAGAGAGGTGAGAGACAAAGAGAGAGAGAGGGAGAGAGAGAGGGGAGAGAGAGAGAGAGGAGAGAGAGGAGAGAGAGGCGGAAAGAGAGAGCGAGAGAGAGAGAGAGAGAGAGAGAGAGAGAGAGATTGATTGATTGATAAACATTTTATTAATGCCAAGACCAGTATGGCCGAATGGCAATTTGCATTTTACAGAAGTGTACATAATTTATTATATAAGAAATATATGTTCAGATCAATCACGTTTTATACAACACAGCATGACAACAATAACGCTTTACAATAATAATAGTACAGTATAAAACAATGTACTATAACGAATTAATATAGCTATTTTCGATTTTTTTACCTAGTGACTAGGGTTTGACTAAGGTTTATTAAATAATCGAACAGAGCAGTTTTGAATTCCGCGACCGAGCTTTTCAATCGAATCGACGTTGGTAGAGAGTCCCAGTGCCTCATGGCCAATATTGAGAAAGAGCTTTCATAGCTCTGCAGTCTGATTCTTGGGATCAAGAAGCAAGATTTCTCGGAACCGTTTCTTTTGGATCGCCTAACACTGCCGTCATACATAGTAAAAAGATTGTACAAATACTCGGGCTTGTGATCAGTGAAAATCTTATATGTTTGAATGCCCAAAAAGTATTTTCGTCGGCTTTCTAGCGAGAGCCATTGCAATTGCTCAAAATACGGTGCTAGAGCTGCGTCCCGACGCAGTTTAAATATAAAACGAACTGCCACATTGCACAACCTTTGAAGTTTCACGGCAAAGTAGCCGGAGAGGCCCGAGTAAACGAGACATGCATAGTCAAAATGTGGGATAACCAATGCATTAACCAGCTGTATTTTCAGTTTTATAGAAAGATTGTTTGCTTTGTAGCGCAGACGGTACAACACTCCGTGAACTTTCGAACATATGCGTGATATATGTGAGTTCCACACAAGTTCGTCGGACAAAACTACACCTAAGCATTTGACTTCCTTTGAAAATTGAATGATTTCGTCGCCAACTATGATGGGTGGTAACAATAGTTTGTTGATGCATATGTGATGTTGATTTGTGGCGCATAGTAACGCTTGCGTTTTTCGTTCATTCAAAGTGAGGTGACATGCATTGGCCCATTCCACTATTGCCCTGATGTCTTCATTGATTTTTGCCACGGCTGCGTCGAGATCTGAAGGGTGACATTGGATGGATATACGGAAGTCACCCGCGAAGAGATGACCTATGCAATACTTGAGAATAAGCAGTATGCAGTTTATAAATAACAAGAAAAATACTGGGCCTGGTTTTGAACCCTGTGGCACTCACGATGTATTTGGAAGGAAAGCGGATGAGGAACCATCATCGTCCAATACTGCTTGAGAACGGCCAGTAATGTATGACAGCAGAAATTGAATTGCTTCATTGGAAAAGCCAATTTCTCTTGCCCTTGTCAAAAATATTGCATGGTCTATCGTGTCAAACGCCTTAGAAAAATCAAAGAAAACAATTAACGTGACCAGGCCTTTATCCATGCCAAGCCGAATCTCATCAGTCAGCTGTAACAAACACGTTTGTGTACTTGAGAGAGAGAGGAGAGATACAAAAAGAGAGAGAGGAGAGAGACGGACAGAGAGAGAGAGAGAGAGAGAGAGAGAGAGAGAGAGAGAGACAGAGAGAGAGAGACAGAGAAAAAGAGAGAGAGACAGATAGATAGATAGATAGATAGATAGATATGTTTTATTGTATAAAATATACAAAAATGGTATTTACATAGTATCAGTCATCTTTTTAAAAATATCAGTCATTTAGTTAAAATATATATCACATATCATCCTTGTCAATAGATTTCTTAAACTAATTATCACAGATAACGCGTCAGTAAAGGTATAAATTTATACAGCTAGTCATCAAATTTGTACAATTTTGTCGTAGCGTCAATCTTTATAAAAGGTGTCAGACATTCATTCAGTTCTAATTCTAGAAAATAGTTTCTTACAGAACATTTAAAACTTAATAAGGACGGCAGGTTTCTGTCAGAGGAGCGAAGGGAGTTCCAGAGGTGTGCCGTCTGCATCTGGAAGGAATCTATTCCGAAATCATTCCTCATTTTGGGGACCGAGAGTTCCGGTGCATCTCCCCTTGAGGGCCTTGTGGACACATACCTAGTGAAGAGGCTCAGAAGGTACTCCGGCTGACGAATGCGCAGGATCTTGTACAAAAGTACAGCCATAAAATATTGCCTCCTAATATCCGTGCGCATCCAGCCAAGCTTGGCCCTGTAAGGAGTGATGTGTTCGTCCCTCCTCACACCAAAAACATATCTCACACATGAATTTTGTAGTACCTGTATTCTGTGTTTTTGTTCTTGAGATGCGTCGAGGTATACCGCAGAACAATAATCAAGATGAAGGAACAGCAGAGCCATTGATAAGCGTCTACGAAGGATCTCAGTCGCGTATTTACGAAAAAATCGCAGACTATACATGGTTCTATTGAACTTCTTTGTAACTGCATCGGTGTTTTGACGCCAGGATAGAGTTTCGTCAAGCACCACGCCGAGATCCTTGACCGTACCAGAGAACGGCACGCGAGCCTCGCCGATCACAATGCTGGATACATAAAGTGCTTCTTTGCGCAGAGGATTAATATAATATGAGGACTTGAAAGCTATGGCTTGAGTTTTTCCGGCATTAAGTACCAGCGAAGCCGCGTCAGCCCAACCCGACACGGCCGCAGCCGCCTTCTCAAGCAACGCTATACCTTCAGCCAGTCTATTCAGTGGAACCTGAGTATAAATTTGTAAGTCGTCAGCATAAAGCATACGCTCAACGCCCTCAATGTCAAGTACGTCACGTAGGTCATTAATGTATATGCAGAAGAGAAGCGGCCCGAGGACGGACCCCTGTGGCACCCCAAGGTTCGTGGCAAGCCACGAAGATTTGCCAAAACTCTTTGTTATAACTATTTGCTGTTTATCCGTGAGATATGAGTGGAACCACGAGAGAGCAGTTCTTGTAAAGCCGATATCCCTCAGACGCTTCAGCATTCTGGAATGAGAGATTTTGTCAAAGGCTTTACTAAAATCAAAAACTAGAAGTAACGTCAGTTTCTTTTTGTCCATGCCTTTTTTTATGTCTTCCGTAAGTCTTAGTAGTGCCGTCTGCGTAGAGTGGTTTGGACGAAAACCTGCCTGTCTAGGGTCAAGGATGTTGTTGACTGTAAGGTAATTCATGACTTGGTCATGAACTATCTTCTCAAGAACCTTAGAAAGGAAACTTAGGAGGGCGATGGGTCGAAAGAGAGAGAGAGAGAGAGATTGATTGATTGATTGAAATACTTTTATTCGAGTCATGGGGTAGAACCCCGTCGGACTCTATTTTGTGATACAAAGGAATATAATATAATATAATACTTATTAAATAGATAATTAATGATGCTTAAATAATTATTGCAGAATTCATGTATGCTTAGCTAGGGTTGCATAATAACAATAACAATAATAATAATAATAATAGTAGTAGCGTAATGTGTGGCTGAGCGAATAAGAAAATGCGCTGTATTGAGTAGCCAGTGCCCAATTCGAAAAGGCAACGGCCAGAATCAGCACACAGGAGACTAGAGCTGTAGCACACCAGCAAGACGTGGGGGGATTGCAGGGACTGAATTGTAGTGTACCTTGGAGAGCCAATCTGCACGGTCGACATTTTTCAGGTGGGACATCAAGAGGCTCCTGAATTCGCTGTGCGGTATTTCACTGAGGTCGAATGGTGGTAGATCGTTCAGGAGCCGTGTCGCGACTATAGTGAATGAACATTCCATGGCTTCAGTTCGCCTCAGTGGAAGCCCTGCTGGAACTTGCCGATTGAAATCAATAGAAAATTTTTCTATTGTCCTCAATTAACTTTCTTGATCATCAAACGGCGAATTAAAATTTATTCGAATAATCATCTGCCATTCGATTTCATTCAATTCAACAGACTTGAATGGAGGACAGATTAATTAATTTGAATTTGCTTAGTGATTATTGGGAAGCATTATTTCAATAGATACTAATCGATTTTAATGATATGAATAATTTTTTATTTAGCATATTCAAAAGCTGATCCCATTACCAATTTCAATCAAATCCTATCATCCCAAATAAAAATGTATGAGAATCAATTATCGTATTATTTCAATAGATTCCTATCATTCTTGGGCCTATCCGGAATCGGAATTTGGAATGGGTTTTAATGGA
>JAJGXB010000563.1:0-10157 GCA_020882725.1 Aphelinus certus
AAAATTATTTAATCAATTCAATTCGTATCTTTGTGACTGTGTAAAGTGTCGTTCTTTTTCAATTGACCTAACTATGTTGCGAGTGTCGATGTCTGCCCGGGCTCTCTTATTATTTGATCAAATGCAACAAAGCAAACGGTTCTAGGTTCTACACGATGCGAGACATTTGGACCTACATAATTTTTCGATCAATTCATCTTGTGACTGTCATACGGTTTGATAGCGGTCAAAATCGATCCGCCCTGCCCTTAAGTCCGTTTTTGATCATTTTCGACGGCTGAGGTTGGAAATGATCAATTCAAAATCTATTTTGATCATTTTCGACGGCAAAAGACACCAAATTTTCCCAATTTTCTCTATAACCCTTAGCAACGGTTGCTAGCGCGGGGAACAACGGTTGCTAAGAAGCTAATTGGGAAGATTTTGTGTCCTTTGCCGTCGAAAATGATGGAAATAGATCTTAAATTAATAATTTACTACCTTCATAACGGTTGCTAGGGAATACATACATACACACACACACATACATACAGACACTTTTGGATTTCCATGTTTTTCGACCCGTAGATTACGGATCACGGAGATTTTGAAAAGTGGAAAAATCGATGGAACCGTGTTATTCAATCAAGTGGGTATTACTTTGAAGGATGCCACCCACCAGATGATGAAGAATAATGCTAGCACGAAAATATAAAGGTAGGCCCGATACTTCCTGGACAGACCTAGTAATTAGTTCAAGTATGGTATTTTTCTATCTCTCTATATTAAAAGCCAGACCGCCGCCGCCGCCGCCGCCGCCGCCTCCGTGGGAAATTTTGACCCCCAAATTGCCCCTTTTAGTTGCTCCCCTTGATTGCCCCTCTCAGTTGCCCCCTCAGTTGCCCCCCTAAGTTGTCCCCCCTTAGTACCCTCTTTTTCCACCCTTTTTTCACACATTTTTTTCACCCCCTTTTTTTCACCCTTTTTCACCCTTTTTTTCACCCCTTTTTCCATCCTTTATTTCCACCCGTGTCTTCGAATAAATTATTTATTTCCAATAAATATTCAATGGTCCGATCTTCTGGAAATTTGGCACACAGGTTAGTCGCGGCAAAATCTAGGCCGAGTTCAATTTTGCCTAGCAACCGTTGCTAGCAACCATTGTTTACGTGTCTGGCAACCGTTGCAATCTTACTCGAAATCTGCTGCCGAAAATCTGAAATGGAACACGCGAAATACCCAAACCAAAAAATATGATCTAGCACATGTCACTATTAACCTAAAGTTAAACCCACTATTAATCTAGATAAGCAAACGTTTAACATGAATATAGCTGACATTAATCTTTTATTTTGATTCGAATCGTTCGTTCAGTATTCTTTTCAATCGAACAAAATCGAAGTTTTAAGTTTAAAGTTTTATTGTTTTAAATGTATTTTTTTTTTAATTATTACTAGCAACCGTTCCTAGCAACCGTTCCTAACGTGTTATCTCACGAATCTTCATAAGTGCTCATTGGGACTACGAGAGTCGATGAGAATCAATGAGAATCGAAGAGAATCGATGAGATATTTCCCATAGCAACCACTGTTGATATCCATGGCAACCTTTTGTTTATATCCCTAGCAACCGTTGCTTCGAAAGTTGGAAAATTAATTTTAAGTTACACTCGATGATCAAGAAAACTGAATTGTTATATTTGCTGCATAGCAACCGTTGTTTACCTCCCTAGCAACCATTGCGGAGGTTGGAAATGATCAATCTACGACCCATGTCCATAATTTTCGATTGCAAAGGACACAAAATCTTCCCACTTAGCTCCTCAGTAACCGTTGTTAAACGCTCTAGCAACCGTTGCCAAGGGAAAGAAAAAGTAAGTTTCGTTGCCAGTATTTTCAACTGCACAGGATACAAAATCTCCGTTTTACCCATAGCAACCATTGTTTACGTGTCTAGAAACCGTTGCTGCAGTAGAAGGCAAGGACTTAATATTATTTTTGACAATTTTGTTTCAATATAAATCCACTTATTCGTCGAAACTACCGTTTATTTACATCCCTAGCAACCGTTGTTTTGGAAGCTGGAAAAACAGTTTTAAGTCACACTCGATGGCCAGAGGCACTGAATTGTTATATTTGTTCCATAGCAATCGTTTTTTCCTCCCTAGCAACCATTACGAAGCTTAGAAATTATCAATTTATGACCCATTCCCATCATTCTCTACGGCAAAGGACACAAAATTTTCCCAATTAGCTTTTCAGTAACCGTTGTTTACCGCCCTAGCAATCGTTGCTAAGGGAAAGAAAAATTCACGTAAGTTTCGTTTCCAGTATTTTCAACTGCACAGGATACAAAATCTCTGTTTTACCCATAGCAACCATTGTTTACGTGTCTGGCAACCGTTGCAATCTTACTCGAAATCTGCTGCCGAAAATCTGAAATGGAACACGCGAAATACCCAAACCAAAAAATATGATCTAGCACATGTCACTATTAACCTAAAGTTAAACCCACTATTAATCTAGATAAGCAAACGTTTAACATGAATATAGCTGACATTAATCTTTTATTTTGATTCGAATCGTTCGTTCAGTATTCTTTTCAATCGAACAAAATCGAAGTTTTAAGTTTAAAGTTTTATTGTTTTAAATGTATTTTTTTTTAATTATTACTACACTTATTATTGAAATTAATGATTTCTAAAGAACACAAGGGGGGGGGGTTGGCGAGCGAAGGCGAAGCGAGCAGGGGGGTACCCCCTTAGTGTAAATAATTATTCATCCTCTGTAGATATTCGATAAGAGAAGAATTCTTGATTTTGTTATTTGAATAATTTTGAGAATTAAAACATCATTTGTATTTTCAACCTTGGTCATATTTCCTTTACATTACTTCAGATTACTGTAAAAAAAATCTTGAACAATTGTTTCCAAAGAATATATATTTTCTAGAAGTTTCACTATCTCATACCTACTAGGAGCGAGAATTTTTCGGGAAAAGGAACAAAACAAGGCCTTTTTATTTTGAAAAAATTTAGCACTACTCAAGAGTGAGATAGCGATGCTTGTAAGGGGTAAAATCTTCAAAAGATAGCATTTTTCTTTGCAAAAATCAGTTGCATAAAAAACGATCAGCGAAAATCTGTTTATTTATAGACTTAGTTAAGAGGCTTAGTAATAAGTGAGAAATAATGAAAAATCGTAGTATACTAAATGATAAGACATATGGAAATGAGTTTCTCAATACTCGTCAGAGTGTGTGAGAACGAGCCATGTACTATTTTACCACGTGGTAATGCGCAATCAATTTTCTACCGTATCGAATAACCTAAAATGAGCTTTTCTTCGTCCGAGAAGCTGAAATTTTTTTTTCGTCCAAGAAGCTGAAATGTGCTTTTTTTCTTCGAAGAAGCTGAAATGTGCTTTTTTTCTTCGGGGAAGCTGAAATGTGCTTTTTTTCGTCGGAGATTCGAAATGTGCTTTTCTTCGTAAGGGCCGTCGATATGTTGGGGGGCTATGTATATGAGCAAATCTCTGGAAGTTTTAAATTTTGAAGTTTAAATTGAAAATCGTCAAATTTGAGAGCACACTCAAATTGGATAAATAATTGACTGAGTGGACATCAAATAAGGAGGCAGCCGTCACGAGTTCAGTGCTTTACCAGGACGCCCAATACAAGGATAACCAGGTCCACGCAGCCGATACCAAATACTATCAACTGTTTAGCTTCAGTAAGGTCAGTGCCCATATACTCAGAGAATCTCAATCCTTAAATTCCTTAGAAATATCAACCCCAATGAATATTCCTTCAATTTTATTTGAATATAAATAGTTTACAATGGCTACTAAAGATCCAGTTCCGATTCTCATTAAGCAGAGAGGAACTCAAAAGGGCAATATCACGCGATTGATTAGATTTCTAGAAGAAAATCCAGATACGGATATAGATGATTTAGAGACAAGAAAAGAAAAATTAGAAGAATATTATACTACATTAGAAGGTCTCCAATTAAATATTGAAACACTTGTTGAGAGCTTACAATTGAAAGATATTATCGATCAACAAGAAAATGAAAGAACTGAATATCATAATAACTATTTCAAATGCTCAAAAATAATTAACCAGAGACTTCGTGCCCTCAAGCCTCAGCCCGTAGTTATTCAAAATAATCATCAAAGTGAAATGGGAGACCAAGCCAATACTAACATCAATGTGACTAGTAGTAATTCTTTGCTGCCAAAAATTGAAATACCCTGTTTTGATGGTAATCCGTTAGAATGGAATACTTTTTACAATACATTTACAAAGCTTGTCCACGAAGACAACAAAATACCAACAGTTCAGAAGTTTTTGTTATTGAAGAATTCACTCCAAGGAGATTTAAGTACACTTGTAAATGTAGCAGCTTCGGAAGATAACTATAAGGTAGCTTGGGAATTGCTTATTGAACGATGTGATAGACCGCGTCAAATTATTCAAACTCATATCAAATCTTTGTTAGCATTGCCAGAAATTGAAGTCGAGTCACCTGTCAGTATTAGAAGTTTAAAAGAAAAAGCGCAAATGCACGTTAATGCATTGAAGGAGTTGAAGCAGCCCGTTGATAGTTGGGATGCATTTCTTGTTCTTATAATAGTACAGAAAATTGATAAAAATAGCAGAAGAGCTTGGGAACGTAGCCTAGATAATAAAAAGATGTCCAAGTTTAGTGAATTAATTGAATTTCTCAGTAAACAAGAACGCGGAGATGAGACAGATTTATTTGAGAGAAGTAAAAAGAGTGATAAACATCAGCATAACAAATCAAATAAACGTTCTCAGACTTTTGTCGGAACTCAAAATAAAATTATTTGCAATTACTGCCAAAAGGATCATACGATATACCATTGTGAAGATTTTTTGAACTTAACTACAAATGATAAGGCTATTGCAGCCAAAGAGAAAAATTTATGTATGAATTGTCTAATGAACAATCATTCAACAATTAAATGCTTTAGAGAAGGCTGTAGAAAATGCCATCGCAAACACAACACACTTTTGCATTTTGAATCTCAAAAATCAGAAAAAGAAAAACAAAAAAATCCTTTAAATGAGACTAAAACTAGTAATGGAAAGGAGCTTAAAATTCATTTAACATTGAATGAGAATGAGATCCAAAACCCAAATCAAAATCTTGATAGCGATGAATCTTCTAAACTAATCCAAAATTTTCATGTTAGAGACGAGCCAGAGGTGCTCTTGAGTACAGCTATTGTAACTTTTATAGATAAAAACAATAAACCACACGATGCTAGAATCCTCGTAGATAATGGCTCACAGTCAGAATTCATTACTGAAGAGTTTGCGGAAAGACTGGGATTGGAGAAACGCGAATCTAATACACCATTTTCAGGATTAGGACAAATATCTACTAGAGCTCGGTACAGCGTTAAAGCTAAGTTCAAATCAAAAAATTCAAAATATGAGGCTGAGCTCAAATTTGTAGCGCTCCCTGTTATCACAGGATTATTGCCAGCCGTTCAAATTAATAGGGCGGCCCTAGGTATACCCAAAAACATTCCACTTGCGGATCCAGAATTTGACAAACCGGGTAGAATAGATGCGTTGATCGGTGGAAAAATATTTTTCAATTTATTAAGTATAGGTCAAATAAAACCTTGCAGATCAAACGTTTTATTACAAAAGACGTTGCTTGGATGGTTAGTGGTAGGAGAAACAAAGGAATTGATGGATCTTAATATGAGTCAGCAACGTCCAAAAAATTGTCATCTTATAAATTTAAATAAACAGCCTTTAGATAAACAGCTCGAAAGATTTTTTGATGCTGAAGAATTGCATATGCCTGAAGAAGAATGTTTGTCGCCCGAAGAAATTAAATGTAAAGAATTTTTTTGCCAGACTATAAAGCGTGATGAAGATAATAATAGGTACATTGCACGTATACCTTTTAATGAGTTAAAAAATAAAATTGGTTACTCTTACTATATTGCAGAAAAACGTTTAAAATCTACTGAAATAAGGCTTTCCAAAAATGAAAAATTAAAGGTAGAGACAAATAATGCATTACAAAATTACTTAGATAACAAACATATGACTGAGATTACTGCGATTGATAATAAATATGAAGGATATTATATCCCTTGGCAAGTAGTGCAGAATGAAAATAGCAAAACTACGCCGTGTCGAATAGTTTTTGATGCTTCGAGCACAAGCTCAACCGGCATTTCTTATAATCAAGCAATGATGAAGGGTCCCAAAGTACAAAGAGATCTAATATCTATCACAATGCAATTTCGTCAGAATAATGTCGTAGTATCTGCAGATGCAAAACAAATGTTTAGACAAATTATTATTGATCCAAGAGACGCAATTTATCAAAAAATACTATGGCGTAAGGAGCCCAATCACCCAATTCAAGTATTTAGAATAGATAGATTAGTGCAGGGCACTACTGCTGCTACTTATATGGCTACTGACACTATTAATACACTGGCAAAGACTGAAGGCCATAGATATCCATTAGCTGCTAAAAGTTTACTTGAAGGTTTTTATGTAGATGACTTATTATACAGTGTAGATTCAGGAGAGGAAGCTATAGAGTTAAAAAATCAATTAATATCATTATTGAAATTGGGGGGTTTTGAACTTCATAAATGGGTATCCAACATACCTAAAATATTAGATGAAGATTCGAATAATTCAAGGAAAGTTGAAATAAAATCAGAATGTAAGAAATTGTTAGGATTACAATATGATCCACATAATGACACACTAACCTATTCGATAAAAGAGACGTTAAAAGATAAAGATAAAATAACAAAACGTAGTATTGCCTCCCAGATCGCTCAACTATTTGATCCTCTTGGATTATTAGGTCCAATAATTATTAGAGCAAAAATGATTGTGCAGGATTTATGGATAGCAGGATTAGACTGGGATGAATCTGTACCTCAAGATATTTATACTAATTGGAAAAAGTTTAAACATGAATTAAATTTAATTAATGAATTCAAAATCTCTAGGCAGGTAACGCTTCCGAATAGTCAAAATTTTCAATTACATGGCTTCTGTGATGCTAGTCAAAGAGCGTACGGAGCTTGCGTTTACTTGAGATCAGTTGACAAAAGCAAAGAATGTTCAGTCAAACTAGTTATTGCAAAATCCAGAGTTGCACGAATGAAAACTGTAACTATTCCAAGATTAGAACTATGCGCGGCACTCTTACTTGCAAAATTGATGAAAACGGTTCAAAAATCATTAAATCTAAAATTCGATAAAATTAATTACTGGTCAGATTCTACAATCGCGCTTCACTGGATAAAAACATGCCCAAGCATGCTAAAACTTTTTGTAGGCAATAGAGTAGCTAAAATTCAGACAATGACAAACACGGAAGATTGGTATCATGTATCTACTGTAGAAAATCCAGCGGATTTTATTTCGCGCGGGCAAGGTCCTGCAGAATTCTTAACAAATTCGCAGTGGATAAACGGTCCAAAATGGCTCTCTAAAGATGAGAAAGCATGGAAAATTATGCAATTGTCAAAAATAGAAATACCAGATCGAAGAACCAAAACAGCTTTGTTAGTAAAAGAAAATGTAAATAATAAAGTAAACGATGTGTTTTCAAGATTTTCAAGGATCACAGCTTTGAACAGATTCATAGCAATCTGTCAAAGAATGATTGAAAATAGAAAAATAGACAAACAAAACAGAACACATGGTGAGTTAACGGTATCAGAATTGGAACAAGCTCACTATAGAATAATTAAATTAATACAAGAGCAATGTTTTTCAGAAGAAATTTCAAATCTAAAAGATGAAAAATCGATCTCTCAGAAGAGTAGTTTGTTAAACTTAACTCCATTTCTAGATGAGCATGGAATAATGAGAGTTGGTGGCAGATTAAAAAACGCGAAAATTGAATTTAATCACAAGTACCCAATTTTACTGCCACGCAACCATCACATAACAAAATTAATTATTCATCATGAGCACATAAAAAACTGGCATGCAGGGGTCCAGGCAACATTAAATGCAGTAAGGCATGACTACTGGCCTATTGATGGAAAGAATACCACACGTCTATTAGTAAATAAATGCATTAGATGTTGCAAATACAAACCTAAGATACCAAGCTACCTTATGGGGAATCTACCAGAAGAGAGAATCACCGAATCGCGACCATTCTCGAACGTAGGCATTGATTACTGCGGTCCATTTTTAATTAAAGAAAAGAAATTTAGGAATATTAAAAAAGAAAAAACCTACGTGGTCGTACTAGTTTGTTTTGCGACTAAAGCAGTTCACCTAGAATTAGTTACGGATTTGACAAGCGATGCATGCATTGAAGCTATTAAACGGTTTATGAAATGAAGATGAATGATGAAAAATGAGATCTATAATACTAGCAGATGAGTATAATAGTCACTTAAAGCACTATCTTGCCAATGAACAAATTAATTGGAATTTTATTCCCCCTCGTTCTCCTCACTTTGGTGGTTTATGGGAAGCTGCAGTAAAATCATTTAAAAATCATTTATACCGAACAGTAGGAGAAGCCTTGTTTACATATGAGCAATTGAACTCTTTTATCATTGAAATTGAAGGAATATTGAATTCTCGTCCTATTACACCGATATCCTCCGATCCAAACGATTTCACAGCCTTGTCCCCAGCCCACTTTCTAATAGGAGATTCTATCATGAGTATCCCTGAGCCTGACTTGAAAGAGTTACCACTGAATAGACTGTCAATGTGGGAGCGAATTCGAAAGATAAAGCAATCATTTTGGCAGCGCTGGCACAAGGAGTATTTAAACGAATTGCGTACAAAAAGCAAATGGCACAAGAATGCAGAGCCTAACGTCGAGATCGGAACGCTGGTTACAATAAAAGATGACAATCAGCCACCACTGCACTGGAAGCTGGGACGCATCATCGCGGTACACACAGGAGATGACAACATCGTGCGTGTAGCTACTGTTAAGACGCAAAATGGCGTATATAAACATTGCATCAAAAAGCTCGCGCCAGTACCTATTGATAATTAATTAATATATAAATTTAGAGTGTTTTAAGTATCTTAAGTCATGTGTATTTTCATTAAATTACGTTAAGTTCCAATCGTATGCATAAGTAATTTTTATCTCTCAATTTAAATTCCTCTTAAATGTCATCCTAATCAATAAGTATAGCATCATGATTGTGTCATTATTATCATGATAAGCGAAATGTGTAATGTAAAATTGATCTAATTATTCCATTTGAAATTAGTATTTCAACGTGGGGAGTATGTCGCGTCTCGACACAGATTATTATATTTGCTTTGACGTAGAATCTTCCCCATAATATATCAATAGAGATTTAAATCCGTGATACAATAGCCTTGGAAAAAACGTATACTTAACATAAGAGATTAAGCGGAGCATTGGTTTTCCCCAATTCCGATACTATATTTATAGCAGAGTAATTAGACCTCATCTTACGGCTCATACCTCAATAAAATAATATTACCCACGCGGCCATCTTCGAGCCTAATGACAACGCTCAAATTAACCTACCTGGATCCTCTCCCTCCCAACGATGCAAAACCCTAAATTCGTTCAACCAATCACGATGCTTTCTTTCATCGAATGTATACACCCACATTTACTATATCGAACCAATTTGTTAAACCTGCAGCGGCAGGACAGGCAGATTTTCACGAGCCTTCGGGCAAGCAGCATTAACTCGAAACATTCACTCTCTGTACTCTTTCATTTAATAAATATTATACTTTTACATAAACTGAAGTGTTCATCTTCATTTGAACTCGTTCTTCGTGATTAAGTTCACGCTGAACTTGGTGATGTAACGGAATCATTATTCCATTGTTAATCAAACTCTATTCACCAAAAAACACATTGAATTGTTGTACAATGTTACTATATTTGCGACTATTGTGTTACGATACATGTTGTTATCGCTTCCGTGAGAAAACTGTAGCATTTTTTCTTATATTTCATGTTTCACTCCATGCGAGTGAAATATAGGAGTAAATTTTAATAATATTTATGTTATTGACTCTTTCTATGCGTATTCTGGGATTGAAATTTATGTAATATCCAGTGACAAGAGTGGAAGTGCAGTGCAGTTAGTAGAAATACGTCTCGGCCGATATATTGTCGTTCTCAACGA
>JAJGXB010000564.1:497-34902 GCA_020882725.1 Aphelinus certus
TTAAAATAAAAAATGCAATTTTTTGGAGCACTTTTTTTTTCAATCCAAAATCAGAGGATGAAGGAATTTTATTTTTACTGTCGAAAATATGCACAAGAGTGCACAAAATATTTGAACTTTCCAAATTCGTTGAGTTTTTTCGACTATGATTTTTTTCAGCAAAATGGCGGCCAAAAAACGGGAATCAATATTTTGGATTTCCATTTTATGAATATTTTAAAGCATTCATTTTCATATTCGATATATTCCTTTGAAATTCCGTACATGGGGGTTTTCAATGTCGCTGATAACGATTCTGACATCAAATTCTCAAAATTCTGGGTCCAAGATGGCGGTTTCAAGATGGCGGCTCATGTTCTTGTACATGGACAATTTTCTATATTTTTAAAATCTCGTTATTTTCATCTTATAGCCGTCGTTTTCATCCATGAACGACGTCGACGAAATATAGATAAAATGAAGATTCAAATTTTTTGTTTCCGATTTCAGTCATTATTATGCTAAAAAAAATCATAGATGAAAAAACTCAACAATCTATTTCAGCAGTAAAGATTCAGAAATCCTTTTATTCACATTTTCACGAACCTCCAACTAAAAATATACAAAATCATGAGCCGCCATCTTGAAACCGCCATCTTGGCTACAGAATTTCGAAAATCTGATGTCAGATTTATCATCAGCGCCCCCAAGAACCCATTAGTCCAAATTTTCACGATTCTCCGACGAAAAATGTACAAAATCATGAGCCGCCATCTTGAAACCG
This sequence comes from Aphelinus certus, assembly GCA_020882725.1. Classification (NCBI taxonomy): domain Eukaryota; kingdom Metazoa; phylum Arthropoda; class Insecta; order Hymenoptera; family Aphelinidae; genus Aphelinus; species Aphelinus certus. The sequence continues at coordinate 1,261 of JAJGXB010000564.1, forward strand.
CCATCTTGGATACGGAACTTCGAAAATCTAACGTCAGAGTTATCATCAGCGCCCCCAAGAACACATTAGTCCAAATTTTCACGATCCTCCGACCAAAAATGAACAAAATCATGAGCCGCCATATTGAAACCGCCATCTTGTATACGGAATTTCGAAAATCTGATGTCAGATTTATTATCAGCGCCCCCAAAAACCCATTATTCCAAATTTTCACGATTCTCCGACTAAAAATGTGGAAAATCGTCAGCCGCCATTTTGAAACCGCCATCTTGGATCCAGAATTTTGAGAATTTGATGTCAGAATCGTTATCAGCGACATTGAAAACCCCCATGTACGGAATTTCAAAGGAATATACCGAATATGAAAATGAATGCTTTAAAATATTCATAAAATGGAAATCCAAAATATTGATTCCCGTTTTTTGGCCGCCATTTTGCTGAAAAAATCATAGTCGAAAAAACACAACAAATTTGGAAAGTTCGAATATTTTGTGCACTCTTGTGCATATTTTCGACCGTAAAAATAAAATTCCTTCATCCTCTGATTTTGGATTGAAAAAAAAGTGCTCCGAAAAATCGCATTTTTTATTTTAATTTGTTAATTATTTATTGAAAATCAAATTTTTCAGTCTTTTGAACTATTGTATCGTGTAGAGCATACCCGAAAATAGTAGGAATAACTATTTTGCAATAAACCTTCCGTCTTATTCATCAAAATATTTGAGCTCAAAAGTACCAATAAAATTTCCGCAATCTGGGACTTAATGGGTTAACCATAGTAGATATCTACAGAGTAGACTACACTCCACAGTGCATATGAGAATAAAAATTTTCTTCGTGTAATCAAACTGATTATATATCTTTGCTGCGTTAACTCTACAACCCGGAGAATTTGTTTCCTCATCTTTTACGATGTGAGTCTTGCCAGCTCCTGTGCCCTATGCTAATAGCAAAGCAGCTGTAGCTTTCTAATTGCAAAATCAATCGAGAACTATTGATAATGCAAGTATGAATTTTCCAGTAATGTTGCACAAGTGGAATCACCCATATCTGGATCTGGATGTAAGAATTACCTGTAAAAAAATATTCCCTCACAACGCATCGTTCTTACGAGACCATCAGAAACCGTAATCATATCAAATCAATCGCAACAAATATACTTGTCTGACGTTTTCTTCTCCACTGCTAGAGGTTATATTATGTTTGATATTCCGCTGGACACCGTGAACTAAGCATCGTATACTACTCATAACTCGATGACGATATTGCTTGAATTGACTTTGATTTTGACTTGAAGACGATATTGCTTCACTCGAGAGCGTACATGCGCAGTTGACCGGCCGCAGTGATAATCAACCTTACCGCGGTCACCCTTTCACCACTGGGCACCGCTGGTGCTCGCTCGCACGCTCGCTTGTATATCTATAGCGTACTCTTGAAATTTTGAATGCTGACGAATTTTCTAGCGCTCTGGCGCACTCCATCTGCTAGCCAACTCAATCTTCTATTCTCAAATATAACCAGAGCGATTTCGATGAAACTTTCCTGACACAAGTAATCGTAAGTGACCGTAGTTCTTGTGCATAACTGTTACAAAACTACGGGACAGCCGTAAAACAAAAATAATTAAAAAAGTGAGGTTGAACACGACATTGGACTGTATATGAGGGCTAGTCGCGTCCCCACGAGCTCTTGCTGCGCATACTCGTCGTCGGTGGCGCTGTCGCGCCACCTGATACTTATCTGCCCTTGTCTGAAATCTAATGCCTAATATCTGTCTAAAATCCCCATGAGTTTTGTAATATCATCACGAATATGGTATATTTCACTTTCTTGCGTACTATTAATTCATGAAATTACCTAATATTGTGTGAGCTGTACGGCTAAAAGTGGAACAGCTATTAACGAGTCGTCTCGAATCACACTCCTGGTTAATATTAGCCAATTTTATGTTTACATAACTTGCAAATTGATTTGAGACAACCCTTCAATAAATGTTCAGACAATATAAGTGAATCCCATGAGTTAATATTCATTAATAGTACCAAAGAAGGTTGAATACTAGATTTTCTTGATGAAATTATAGAAATTATGAGAATTTCAGACGAATCAAGGCATATATGGGGCGTTTTACGTCAACTCTCCAGAGCCGGCGCGCGGACGCTAAAACCTCACGTTTCCGACGCTTGTTCTCGACTCTATATGACAAATATCTAGATAATGTTGGATATGTTATCAATGTGGTTTTTTCTCAACTTTCCGATGGTGAATTTAGTTTTCCAGAGTTTTCACGATTTCCGGATGAAAAAACATAAAACATGCCATATCTCAAAAACTTACTTTTTTTTTATTTTTTTGAATAGTCTAAATCGAAAGCTGAGATTTTTTTACGTCGATATAGTCCTTGAAAAAATCAACTTTTTTTTTGTATTCGAGTAATTGAGTAGCGAACATGAGAAAATGCGCCACGCCGCGCCACGCCGCAAACTCGAGCCTAAGCGCGTGGATGCAGCGCGGAGTGGCCCGGCGCGACGCATTTTCTCATGTTTGCTACTCAATTACTCGGATACAAGAAAAAAGTTGATTTTTTCAAGGACAATATCGACGTAAAAAAATCTCAGCTTTCGATGTAGACTATTCAAAAAAATAAAAAAAAAAGTAGGATTTTGAGATATGGCATGTTTTATGTTTTTTTATTCGGAAATCGTGAAAACTATGGGAAACTAAATTTACCATCGGAAAGCTGAGAAAAAACTACATTGATAACATATCCAACATTATCTAGATATTAGTCATATAGAGTCGAGAACAAGCGTCGGAAACGTGAGGTTTTAGCGTCCGCGCGCCGGCTCTGGAGAGTTGACGTAAAACGCCCCATGTATATCTATTCATGGCGGCCTTAGTCTGGAGTCACATAAGCCTCTAGACCAAGGCAGCGCTAGAAGTTCGAACTCTATCACTAGCTTGCTCCAGTGTCAGGGAACACATCTGTAGAGTTTGGCTGAATTTGAAAACCCGGAGGCATGATATCTTTAGAATCACAGAAGATCATCACATCGAATGGTGAGATAAATGATTGAAACTAATATGTACTTGCAAATTGTGTACATACCTCTGTTACTATTGATGAAGATACTTCAGACTGTTCGTACTCCCAACCATTATCACACGGAATAATTCCCCATGAATCGTTATTCGAGAGAAATTCATTGTACAATTCCCTGTCAATTATATGAGTCCAGTTGATATCGTATCTTGTACACTCACTGTATGTTTCATTGAGACCCTAGAAATTATCGAGCATTATCAATGATACGTATTGGCTAGTCATAATCATTGGATATATTGATATGCAGAACAAGTAACTACTAAACCAAAATGCTGAATCATCACTGATTGACTTCTTGATAATACAGGTTCAAGGAGTACATGAATGCAGGATCGATTGGGCAGGGACAGCAATACTCGTGGCCACCGACGCCAATCTGGTATTTTGAGTCGATATTCGCGCGTGAAGGAATAAATGAAGGAAGAAAGAGGGGAAGAGAGGAAGGGAGAAAGGAAGGAAGAAAGAGAGAAAAAAAGAGAAGCAGAGAGGGAGGTAGATATTGAAAGATAGATAGACATGTTTTATTGTTTCGAGTATACAAAAATGAAATTTTACGGAATATCAGTAATTTTTCTGGAATTATCAGTCATTCTACTTGAACATACTTTACATATCATCTGTGACGGGGAAACTCGTTACTGATTGACGGCGAGGCTGCTCGCCGCGGACCCGGCCGGTACGGCCCTGCGACAGACAGCCGCTGGACCAGGAGGGCAGCACTCTCCAGAGCTGCGGTAAGAGGCCAGGGGTGAGCGAGCCACCAAAAGACCGACATGCGAGATTCATGACCGAGACCACAAGTGTGAGTCGAGTGCGCAAGGAGAGAAAGTAACGAGGAGCTGACGACCGCACCACTGCAGCTGACGAGGAGGGCCGAGTGACCGAGAGAGAGCCGATTGCCAGAGGTTTGGCAGTGCGCGTCGCGGCCCCCGGTGCTATTTCCCTTGTTATGAACACGTGTGTTGACGAGCACGCTAACACTGCAAAACGCCGCGAACGGCGGGATTTGACTCTGGCCCAGGCCTTTCCCTCCGCCCCACCGTGATATGAAGAAGCGCGCTCGGAGAGACTCGACCCGAGACGCCGACCGCTCCCACTCGTGCGAGAGAAACCCGTGCTCCCGTGAGCAAGCTGAGGCAATTCTGGTGCCCCTAAACAGTTTGGACTCGTATGTCACCTCCTGAGTTATCCCCGAGACGAGATACATCTTTGTTATTATCATGATAATATTCCTGCAATGAATTATCACATATAATATATCAGAGTACTAGTATAATATTTCTACAACTAGAGATAACTTGTCGGTTTTTATGGAAAAAATGAAGGTCATTCGGTCAATTCTAGACAATAGTTTTCTATGGAACGCTCGAAGCTTGATAGAATGTCAAGTTTTTATAAAAGTGAAGGGAACTCCAGAGGTGTGCTGCTTGTACCTGGAAGGAATTTATTCATAAACGTTCCTTATTTAGAGAACCGAGAGTTCCGGTGTATCACCGCTGGAGAGCCTAGTGAACACGTACCTTGTGAAGAGACTCAGACTCAACTTCTACAAAAGTACAGCTATGAAATATTGCCTTCGAATATTTGTGCGCATCCAACCCAACTTGGCGCTGTAAAAAGAAATGTTTTCGTCATTCCTCACACCGGAAACATATCTTACACATGGATTTTGTAGCACCTGTATTCTTTTTCCTTGTTTTTGAGATGTGTCAAGGTATACCAGAGAACATTAATCAAGATGAGGGAACAGCGCAGCTATTGATAGGCGTCTACGTAGGATCTCAGTCGTGAATTTACGAAAAAATTGCAGGCTATACATAGTTTTGTTGGACTCTCTTGGGGCTACATCGGTGTTTTGACAAGAAAATTGATTTTCGTCAAGGACCACGCCAAGATCCTTGACCGTTCCATAGAATGGCACGCGAGCTCCACCGATACCAATTCCAGATAGAGTTGCGGCAAGATTCAGATAAGTTTATACTTTTAACCTGTACTTTCTTATCCTATCTATTTTCTCTAAGAATATGATTCTTTGCTGTTCATGTTTTTTGTTACAGATGCGCTGAACAGGACTGAAATTGGAATGTCAGTTGGGTGCTGATTAAATGTAAGCAGAATATTATTTAAGGTTACCAGTATGTGACAACAAGTGATCTGAAGTGCTCATAACTGAAATTTGATTCTACACTGGATTGTCATAGAATTTGAATGTATTTGTGTCACTTGTACATGTATAAAAGTTGTTATTACTTTATTTTCCAAGTCCAGAGTGGGAAGTCATGAACTGTTTTTTTTTTTCATCAATTCATTCTATATTTCATTCTGTTCAAGTGCAATGTTTTTGTGAATTTGAGTCATGTAACTGATCTAAGTGATTCTATGTGTCTTGCAGGATATTGAATGCAGTAGGATCCGACAAGTGCTAGTGAATATAAAGTTCATTCAAAGGAAATACATCTCATGAGGGAAATTCTGATTGAAGGCAAGAACTACGGCTCCAACCAAGATATCGTAATTAATATCTTGGGAGTATCGGATTATAACACCCTGGGGCTTTGGATAACACCTATTCTTGACTCAAACAAATATGAAAAAAAGTTTGGTCATGATCGGTAACTCAAATCTGTAGTGGGTCTGTTGGTGAGTGAAAAACACTGAGTAAAATAACCATTCCTGAATTGGCGACAAGTGTTAGACTCGAGTATGGGATCAAATTGAGTGAGAATTTCAGTCAACCAATACAGTGAATCAAAAGTATGAAGAGAAAACCAGAGTAACATGCATACATATAAGTGACATATGTGGACACCCATTCTTAGACTATTTTCATTAATTCTCATGATATATTGGTTGATTAAAAAAAAGAGATCGAATGCAGCACTCGGGAACAAGTCAGGATATACTGTTAATAAAGTAAGCTTTCTTTTGGTATGTATCACATTCTGGTCCAGGTGATCGAAACCACTTTTTGCTCTGTTTTAAGCCTGGAAATGAGTTAGGTGATAGCTATATGTTCACTAATGATCTTGAAACTAACTTTTCTGAAAAATTTGGCATTTTTTCAGAAAAAAAGTACTTCTGAGTTTTCACTCTAAAACATCTCTAGATAGCTCAAAATTGAGGTCAAAAGTCCTCATAAAATTTCTAATATTGCAAACTTCACAACTTTGAGCCTCTGGCTGGATAGGACATATGGCTCAAGAAATTCTGAAAAAATTCAGGGGACATGATGGAGTCTCCTAGAATTCGTAGAAAAAATTTCAAATTTTTTCTCCATTTTCATTCTCTCACTTGACAGAGAATCACCCATATATATATGGGACGTTCCACGTCAAGTGAGCATGGTCAAAATTTTGTTCGCAATTCTGCATTGACAAATTGATTGGTATCCATCCCCAGAATACTCAAAAATTCTTTCAGATACTTAGGTGCATGTATGTGGAAGTTAATCTATGCACTCAAAACCTGAATTATTCAAAATTTGACTTTTTTCTCAATTTTGAGAGCCCAAATAATCTTGTATATGTGTGAAAATGAAAAAATTATGCAGAATACTACAAAGATTATAAAAAAAAATTGTTTGACACCAGAATCCTCCATCCGGATAGGCTACTCTATTAATTAAACATGTTTCAACCAGTTTGGCTATGTTCGCCCACTTATTTTTGACCTTTCAAGTTATACGTACAAACCTCTGTTCGATAGCTTGAAAATGGTCTCATACATTTTTTGGAGAAATTCCAATATCTCCTGCAATTAATTGTTTAAATCTGCAATATCACAATCCCCTTCTTGTTAGTTTCAACATATCAGGTCCACGATGAAGCTCACAGTGAGGATAACATGCCTTCGGGTCATCAATCTCATCCAAACACTCCAGATATGTTCCTAAGAACGGAGCAAGCTACCGGTAGAGTTTGGAGTTCCAGCGCTGCCTTGTTATGGAACTTTTTATGACTTTAAGACTGTGGCAGCTATATATAGATATACATATCTGCCTTGATTTGTCTAAAATTCACATAATTTTCATAATTTCATCAAGAAAATGATGTACATTACCTTGTTTGGTACTATGAATGAATATTAACTTATGGTTTCACTTATATTGTGTGAACAGCTGTTGACGGGTGGTCTCAAATCACATGCAAGTTATTTACACATGGAATTATAAACATTAACCAGGAATGTGATTTGAGACAACCGGTCAATAGCTTTTCCAACCTTAGCCTTGCAATTCACACAATATAAGTCAATTACATGAGTCAATATTCATTCATAGTACCAAACAAAGTGAAATACATCATTTTCTTGATGACATTATGAAAATTATGTGAATTTTAGACAAATCTAGGCAGATATGTATATCTATATATAGCTGCCTCAGTCTAAAGTCATAAAAAGTTCCATAACAAAGCAGCGCTGGAACTCCAAACTCTACCGGTAGCTTGCTCCGTTCTTAGGAACATATCTGGAGTGTTTGGCTGAGACTGATGACCCGAAGTCATGTTATCCTCACTGTGAGCTTCATCGTGGACCTGATATGTTGAAACTAACAAGAAGGGGATTGTGATATTGCAGATTTAAACAATTAATTGCAGGAGATATTGGAATTTCTCCAAAAAATGTATGAGACCATTTTCAAGCTATCGAACAAAGTTTTGTACGTATCACTTGAAATATCAAAAATAAGTAGGCGAACATAGCCAAACTGGTTGAAACATGTTTAATCAATAGCTCACTTGACGTGGAACGTCCCATATATACATTGTCACTGGCTCATGCCCATTAATAATTAGGATTATCATCAACAATAGGAGGGACACGAGAGAGTGCAATCTCGCCCGGCGCTGATGCTGGGCGAGTTCTCGGAGTCGTGTGGTTCTGGGATTCGGGTGGTGAATAGGGGCCACAGAGAACGCTCGCGTGATAAAATAAGAGTTGAGAGAGTGCCGGCGGGCGGTGTCCTGGCCTCGCTGTAGCCGGGTCGGTGGTCGCCGGTCGAGGCGTACGCGCTGACGCCGGGGCACAGGGCACAAGGGCACAAAAGAGCACGAAGAGTCGCGGCGGATGATCGAGCCGCTGCTCGATCGATTGCGCTTCGGCACACACTGATGATTCGCGCGCGGCACCTGTAACTGCCGCGCCGCGGTTTTTATGCCGCGATCTTTCTGGCAAGACGAGCGGTGGGGGAAAAAGTGTTTCAAATAAGTGTTTCTGAGTGAGAATCCGTCCTACCACCTCTACGGGTTTGCGGAGACCTGGCTGGGTCCTAACGTTCCAGATGACGTTGTTCGGGTCCCCAATTACAAATTGATTAGAAATAACCGCAACACTATTGATGGAGGGGTTGCATTATACGTCCGGGATTCTTATAAGGTTGAAATTCTAGCTTCACCGAACACCACAGGACCAGGCAAACCCGGCATACCTGAGTACCTTTTTTGCTCATCACAGCATAGCAACTCCCAACCAATTCTTGCTGCGGTCATATACAGACCACCACACATTGCCTTCATCAAAAATTTTTCTCTTATCAATGACCTTCAGACACACTGTTACGACTATAGCCATAAGTTTGTGATGGGGGGCCTGAACGCCGATCTTCTTCTTTCAGACGGTGATGACGCAAAATTTGTTCGCAAATTAGCTGAAGTACTGTCGTTGCGTCTGATACAGCATGGGGCCACGCATATTACTGGTTGACGAGAATGACGTAATTTTAGACGAACGCAACTTTCCCACTCCCTTTCGTAGTGAACATCATATAATTGACGTTGAACTCACTATTCAACAACCTAGGGAGAGACCGGGCTCCTTTAAATACAGAAATTTCAAAGGTATTCGGCAGGGAGATCTGGTCTCTACCTTAAAACTATGCGATTGGGAGCCGCTCAGCCGGGAGGACGTAGGTGACATCGACTCAGCACTTGACTGTCTCAGCCGCAACCTCACGGAAGCCGTTGACGAGCTCGCGCTTCTCAAGGAGTTCAAACCTAAGAAAAATAGGCTGCCGTGGGTTGATGCTGAGTTACTACTGCTTTACAAGAAAACGGACGCAACGTATGAACGCTACGCTCGTACCGGTAACGTGAGCCTGCTCGCTGAATTTCAGAGGTTGCGCGATCTTTCCGAAAGCAAGACGACTCAGGCCCGTACTGAGTTTCTCTCGAGAAAACTGTCAGAAGCACTCGACACAAACACGGTTTGGAAGGAATTGCGTAACCTTGATCTTTTGCCTAAACAAAGGGAGGACTCGAATGGGATCACGCCGGAGGATCTGAACGCCCATTTTGCTAAGGTGTCCATCACACACAATGAGAGAGCTTTGGTCTACTAGGATATAATATCTTCGGCTTCCGAGGAAGATGGCTTTCGTTTACAGAAAATCGATATCAATGATCTTATCCTGAGCATCACTCATTTTACATCTCAGTCAGTAAGTGAAGATGGTATACCACAGAAAATCATACTTGATGCTCTGCCCGTAATTGGGGACGAAATCGTGAACCTGCTTAACTCCTCCCTTCGCAAAGGCATCTTCCCATCATTATGGAAGAAGGATCACGTTCTTCTGCTGAAGAAGAGCGCCCTCCCGTCGTCGCCGTCAGACTTTCGTCTCATTGCCCTCTTGAGTTTCCTGTCTAAGGTCTTTGAAAAGATAGTTCACGACAAAGTCATAAACTATCTTACTACCAACAACATCCTCGATCCTAGACAGACTTGTTTTCGTCCAAACCACTCCACTCAAACGGCACTGCTGAGACTAACAGATGACATCAGACTGGGAATGGACAAAAAAAAACTGACGTTGCCTTTGCTTTTCGACTTTAGTAAAGCCTTTGACAAAATCTCCCACTCTAGAATGCTGAAGCGTCTAAGGGATATCGGCTTCACCAGGACTGCTCTCTCGTGGTTTCACTCATATCTTACTGATAGACAACAAATAGTCATAACTAAGAGTTTTGGCAAATCATCGTGGCTCACCACAAATCTTGGGATACCATAGGGATCAGTCTTCGGGCCGCTTCTCTTTTGCATATACATAAATGACCCACATGACGTACTTGACATTAAGGGTATTGAGCGTGTGCTTTACGCAGACGACTTACAGATTTATACTCAGGTTCCACTGGACAGGCTCGCTAAGGGCAGAGCGTTGCTTAAGAAGGCGGCTGCAGCCGTCTCGAGTTGGGCTGGCGCTGCTTCGCTGGTGCTCAATGCCGGAAAAACTCAAGCCATAGCTTTTGGGTCCTCACATTACATCAATCTTCTGCACAAAGAAGCACTCTACGCATCCGAAATTGGGATCGGCGGAGCTCGCGTGCCGTTCTCGAGCACGGTTAAGGATCACGGTGTGGTGCTAGACAAAACCCTGTCTTATATGTAACCAGCATGAACCCTGAATCTATGATAACCAGTTGTATAATTATTATACCAATACTGACTCATATTTTAAAAAATTTTACTGACTCTCATTTTTAAAAAGAAGACTGATATTTTTGTACATATGAATTTTGTATAATTTATACAATAAAACATATCTATCTATCTATCTATCTCTCTCGGGATGTCTATGTCTCTCTCACTCTTACCTTTTCGGCTCGTCGGCTGCTCAGCTACGTGGCTGTATGCTTTGCCGGCGCTAAGTATTAGGAATAATACTGTTTGCTGGGATAGGGAGCCTCACGGTACAAAATACCCGTGACACCCCCCTCCCAGGCGCGCTCTATTGTAAAAGAAAGCGCCGATAAGTTGGGCTCCCTTATAAAGGCCAATGTGATCCAATCCGATCAACTTCAACAGAAAAAAATTTTTATTAGAAATAGACAATATGTGTATTTGGGAAATGATTTTACGATTTATTCTTTACTTTGCGACTTTTATTTCGCGGTGCTCTCTCTCTCTTTGCGAGCAACTGGACGCGTGCGTATACAATAATCTGCGTGGGTAGCAAATCGGTCGTCGCTCTTTGCGCAATCGGTACAAACATTTTCGCAATCACGTTCGCGCTGTCGCATTCGTTTGCGTTTCAACTATCGTGTGCGCTCTGTGCATCACGTGAGCTCCATCGCAAAATTATACAAAAATATCAAGTAAATATAGATCTGCATCAAAAGAAAATTAAGTCAAACTATCAACTCAATGTAAATCTTCATCAAAAGAAAATGAACCAAGAAAAAGTAACAAAATCTCAAAATTAAGTTAACTGAAAGAAGGAAAAAAAACATCCCGACTTGGCAGCTTTTTATGGTGGTTAGTGCTCCACTGAACTAATGTTATCACCATAGCGTTTCAATCCATATGGAATCACAATGATTCTACTCACAATGATTCCGTGGCTATTTTCCCACTTTTCAGTCTTTGGTCGACTTTAACCAAGTTCATATAAAACTAAGCTATATTCTTGGTTACTTTGCCTTAACGATTAATTATTCGTGGGTGCATCCACACACACACGTGATCACTCTTACCATCGTGTACTTCTATTATGAATACTTCCGGCACTGCGACCTCTACGAAAGAAAGTTACGTGTTCACGTTGCATGTTCCTGCATGTCCTACGATTACAAAAAAAAATTTTATAAAAAAGGAAATTAAAATATCCGGGACATGCCTCGGTGTCGCGTGCGCTTTGCACACACGTGTACGCTTGAACAACGGTGTGCGCTCAGTCTTTGGCTCTTCTTTACCTTGGCGACGCTTCTTGATCAGCCGGATTTCCTTTCTGATCCGGGTGAACTCCATGACGATTTGCAAGCACATATAAGTACTTCACTTCTGTCTTAAAGAAGTGGCTCTTTTTTCATAAAATTACTAGTCCGGCTTTTAATCTTTTCTGTAAGATATGCCTGCATTCCAGGGGTTTCTCGCCGATCTCCGTGCCGATGATCACGTCGTCTACTTAAACGGACGCATAGGGCTCTACTTCGGCCCTATGAGACCGTCAATTAGCTCCTGGGGCATGGCCGGGCCACCAGATACGCCATACGGTACTCTGGTAAGCTGGAAGAGTCTCGTATCGCACCGGGCACTCTGAACGCCGTCGTTGCTCCTCTCTCGTAGCCATACACTTTTGAGGGTACGCCATAAGAAAATGATCTTGTGCTGGTTACCTCCGGGCATCAACAAGTCCTATCAACCGCAATGGGTTGCCGTTCATGACTGTGAACTCCAGCGGGATGTGGTTCGGGTCGCTTACAACGGTTGGCGCGCAGTTCCACTGATCGATTTGCGCGTCATAGAGCTGCCTATCATCCAAGCCAAACACTGGTCGTGATAATCGAGGATGATTACTGCCATGTCGTGCACTACTACTCATCACCCAGGAGTGATACTTGGCGAGGATTTGGGTGGAAGTGCCCGAGGCAAGTCTCGCGCCTGGCCCATCTTGTGGAATATTTTTGCGTCCGTGTCTGTCATGATTTGCGAATCGAGAGGTCCCGTAGTGGTTCGCATCGCTTGAATCGTCAGGGCCTCGTATCCTCAGCGGAGGGACTCAAGAGTGATCAACCTTACTCACTCAATTCTTTGTCCTTTTGGGCCTGGCGCATTGTGATGTTTACACTCTGGGCAGGATCTAGCGCAGTGTCCTGGCCCGGCGCAACTCCAGCATGCACTATTTTTCCGAGGCCCCGGTTCCTTTCCGGCGTTCCGCGGGTCGGGTTTGAGCAGGGGTTCAACGAGCTTTAGGCGCTCGCCGTCACTTCTGTCCGGTTTTCTTTTGCCGGTGTTCTTCACGCCGGCGTCTTCCATCTTTATTGTCGCACTTCTCTTGCCTGCGACTAGGAATTCTCCAAGCACTTGTGACACAGTTTGTGCCACGATGCGTGCGATATTCTCTGCCAACAGTGTATGCGGCATCTCAACAGCCGCAATCTTTTGCTCTGGCTCAATCTTTGTTTGCACTTCAGGCTTCGCCGCAGGCTTATAGGCGGTTTCGGGCAGCAAACACTGGTCTGGTGGTGGCGGCGGTCTGTAAGTCCGTTCCGCGTCCAACAGTACTCTGCGCGACTTGCCTCTAGCAGCAGAGAGTCGACATTCACGACTTTCTCCCGTAGCACTAGCCTCTGCAGTGCCGGCAACAGATTTCGGTACAGCAGGTCCAGCTGTTGCGCCAGTGGCCACTGCGGATTTGGTTTATCCAGAATCGTAAGCAGGCGGAATATATAGTCGCGCGCGGGCTCCTCGGGGCCTTGCGTACGGCGTTCTGCCTCACGAACGAGTCTGTGCTGGAAATGCTGGTCGATTCCGTAGCACAGCCTCGCCGAGTCGCAGAAGTCTGACCACGTACGCCACTTGTACCTTGTGCGGCGGGCCAACTGTAGTGCTACTCCCGATAACAACTCTGTTAGCCCGTTGAGCAATTCGCTATCGCTGAGGTTCGCCGACCCGTTACATCCCTCGACGCGCTGGGTAAACTCCTCGATGCTCATCTCATGCAATTCGCCTGAGAATCTGAGCTTCCACGCGTGTACCGTCCGGCTGACGTCTACGACCGTGCTGTTTGCGAACGTCCGCCGAGAGCCTGAAGGCCAACCGTATGCGTCCGCGTTGGGATCTCCCCCCTCCCAGGCTGGGCGTAACGTCGAGTCGCTGACGTTTTGTTGGCGTGTCACTGATGGGATTTTTGCCGGCGCGCTTGCAGTGTTCGTCGGTACTGCTTGTGTGGTCACATTCGCTTGCAATTCTTCGGACGCGTTGAAGTAATTGATGGCAAATGTGTCCTGTATGTTTACGCTCCGTCTCAGTGCTCCGTTTCCATTCACGATTTCTCTATGTCCGGTTCGTCGCTGTACGTTGGAAATATCGAGCGTTTGTTGCGCGTACGTTTGCGCTCCGGGCGTTGTCGTACTGTGTCTGTCTTTGTTGTCGCCTGCGTTCCTCTTGCAGGCGTGTGCGTTATATCTCTAATTCTTTTCGCGCTTTCTGTTACCGCGTGAGTTCGATTGCCAACGCGCGTGGCACTTCTTGCACTTGTCTGCGAAGGTTTGAAGTTATTTTTAATATTCTTTTGACCTGTAGGGAAAGGAGGCATATGTAAATGGAATATAAGAAACTATTAGTTTTTTTATATATTTAATTTATAGAAGAAAAATAAACATAATGAGTTAAGAAGATGAAGTGGGAGAACATGACTCACTAAACTCTCCCTGCATCATCTCTCACTCTTTATTTCTTCATTAAAAATACAAAATAAATTTTCTTCGTCAATATAAATTCTTGACTGCGTAATTTTATAGTAAATTATAAATATAGACTTTTCTTAAGAGAATATTGAACTCAAATTATACATGATTTATTATAAAGATAGTTTGAATAATGAGGTATTTACATAAAGCTGGAATGAGTTTCATCTCGACGAGGTACCTGTCGACGCACGCACGGTCGATCTGTAATGTGAACGAATGAAAACAAATTTTACTTATTATAACTTAGTCAAATAAATAAGAAAAGTGTAAATAAATGCTCCACTATGGGCCATACGATATTATACAGGTGATTCTTTGTCGAATACCTTTTTTATATATACATGATAATTTAAAAAATGTATGAATATACGCGCAGCGTGCAACATTCATTTACATTCTCATTTTCTATAAGTAAAAATGATTCTAGGCTATGCGAGAAGTAGGAATTACTATAAATCATAGCTTCAGATATAAAGTCAGGGGAGCTATGATTTTGCCCCAGTCCTCGCAATGGTTACAAAAATGATGTTTAGCACGGGTACGGGGGAGGTCGTCGAACACACCTGGGTTCGTTCAAGCCTCCTAGACCCGTCTCAACTCTGGAGATCGTCGAACACAACTGGGTTCGTCCAAGTCCACCAGAGCCCCGAGATCATGTGAGCAGAATGAGCGGACTGAGCCCGAGCACTGCTATTTAAGTGCTCGCAAGCTCGCCGCTCCTCGAGCCGCCGCTCATTCCGCCGTGGTGGGAAAATTAGGTGGGGTACGCATACGTACCGAGAGTAAGGAGCGCCTACTCTTGTGCGTACATCGCGTTGCTGCCCCGCAGGCGCGCCGCCTCATACTTCTTTTTCTTTGCCATTTCCCGTTCTATTTCGTGGCAAGTCAAAGCCGCCTTGCCTTTCTTATCTTCCAATTTTGCCCGACGCAATAGAACGCGTTTCTCATGCGCATTTCTATTGCGCCGGGCTTTTTTGTTGATGAGCGCGGCCTGGGAAAATGAAGCAAAATTAACATGCTATTCCCAGGGCCTTCGCATAGTCCCCCAAGAAAAATAAAGGAAAACTTTTATTTGTTTTTCTTGGTACTCCCTTCTATGTTTGAGGGTAGCTCAACTCATTCGGAGCCCATGCGCTTGCGACCTCCTTGCCGAAGCGCAGACGCACACCCGCTGCTCACTCAAATTCTTGCTGCGTATACGGCTGGAACTTTTCCCCCATCCACTGCACCTTCGTCTCCAGCAGTCGATCTTCGATGGCCGGTATCTCTGCCTCCTTTAGCTGTTCTCTCATCTGAAATTTTCTTACAAAAGATCTAAACAACTCTGTGGAGCTGGAGGAGACCGATTCAGGTTGCGGTTGTAGCACGCTGTCGATGGCGGAAGATGGTTCGAAGGGCGCGGGGGGAGAGGCTGGCTCCATCTCAGCTGAGAGGTCCTGGTCTTCCTCTTGCTCCTCGTTGTCGATGGTGATGATCGGAGAGATCGGTCGCGGGAGCGTCCAATCTTTCATAATTGGCTCGAGCCACGTGAGGTCGGTTGCCGGTCGAATCGTAATGTCGGATATTATCCGGAGCTTCGGACGGCTCGTCCCCATTTGCACAGGCACTGGCTCACTCCGCAAAGGTGCAGGGCCTCCTCAAGTGAAACGATTTCTCTCTCCATGGTAGTGCTCTTGTGACAGCTCACTAATAACTGAGCGTCTTCCGTTTTTTCGGCAGCGAGCTATGCGTCTAGGCGCTACCGCGGTTCTTGGAAAATCGCCGCCGCCTTGTTATTGCTTTTCGGAGCTCGCCTCGCTATGCGGCGTTGCTCCGATTCTTAAAGTTTCAACTTGAAAGTTTGATTTGAAATACTGTTTTAAATCACTCACGTGAAATCTTCCTCGTTAAATGTCATTTATTTGATCAACTAGAAAATGAGTGGCATCGCCGATTTTTCTGTTGATCACATACGGCCCTCCAAAATGGAGAAGAATTTTGCTATTTCTTTTTGCTCCAGATTTGAAACATTATTTGCTCGTAGGAGTACTTCGTCTTCTACTTCAAATTGTGCAAAACATTTTTGATGTTCATCATCATGTTTTATTGCACGGGCCTTTCCTTTTTTTTTAATTTGCTCGGAAGCTAAAAAGAGCTTTTCCTCATGCGATAATTCGTATTATTTACTCCTGAACTTATCCATTTTTTCCATACTCTCGATGGTTTCTTATTGAAATGTAGTTCAATTGGAGTAAATTTGGTTGTAGCATGATACGTTTCGTTGATAATCTTTTGGATTATTCCGACGTATCTTGCCCATCCTGTGTGTTTTCCACTCACGAAGGTGCGAAAGAAGTTCCCCAGCTCCTCATTCACTCTTTCAACTATATTACTTTGTGGATGTCTAATAGACGAGAAAATTAATTCTATTACGTTTTCTTCCAATATTTTTATGAATTTTCCACTAGTAAATTGGGTCCCATGATCGACGGAGATTCTTTTGGGTCTCCCATAGTTAGAAAAGTAATGTGAAAAGAGCTTTCGCAGCACGGTTTGCGTATTAGCTCGTTTGATCGGATACAGTACTACGTAGTCACTGAATGCATCGATCGTGACTGTCCGTCTATCGTGCACGGCACCGTGTCCATCGCCGCATCTGATGTTCGCGTCGACGTAATCGGTGGCGTTGTATACGAACTGCCTTTGTGACACGTGGTATTTTCGTGGTGTATCCGTGTTATTTTCCATTTTGCTTCTAATTTTTTTTTCTTTTTTTACACACGAGTGGTTTCGGTAGCGATCCAAATGCTCGGTTTTATACAAGAGGTTTGGCTTAAGGAAGACAGTTATACGCTGTTACGCAGAATTTGCTTGGCAGTTATCTCGAATTCGCTGTCGCTTATATCTATCATTTGCAATTGCGCTATCGCAATTGGTCTTGTATCCAAATCCGCAAAAATAATTTATACTTTCACAATTATCCTTAATTGTATGTCTTAATGCTCCTTTCGACAATTATGTACGAGCTGCGTGCGTGAGTTATTTTGAAACTGTAAATTTTCTTGCTTGAGTTCTCAAACGTCACAAAAAACTCTTAATTTCTAACTGATTGAGGTTTTCTGATTCAAGCGCAAAAAAATTTCACTAGTGCGAAGACTTGCTGATTGAACTTCACGTGAAAAATCTTTAAATTTTTATAAAGTATGGTTCCACACGATAGTGAATTGTCTGTGCCACTGAATTAATTTCATCTGTTTACAAAATTGCCAAAATAACACAAGGCGATTCCATGTTGTCATCCAAAAATTATGAATCTTTAAATAATTTTTCTCACTCTATAGTGTCGACAACCTTCTCAAAACCTATTTTAAAAAATGTGAAATTTCTGAAAATCTGCAAAATAGTACAAAAAAAATTCAACTCACACGCGAATCTCGTATTGAGTGTGTGTCTCGATATAAAAAATTTTCAGAAAATAATATCGATCCGAAATGTGAATATTATTTCATTCGACACTATGTCAAATCGCAAGTACGTAATCGATAAAATACGAGGGCAAAGGGGCCTAACTATCATGCTCCGTTCCTTGCGAGCCACTCGTACACGCAGTATGCTCCGAAAAATTTTTATAGGGCGCTATACGCCTGCATATGCCGTGCGCTTCAAAAATACCCGTAAACAGCTGAACGCTTCGACATGTGCACATTGAGCACTACTGTTTAAATCGACCACTATAGGGAAACTGCGTACCGCTGGGCGCTGTGTTTACAAGCGCGTGCCCTTGCCTAGTCCCGCTGCTGCGCCTTGTTTTGATGCCGGCGAAACCGAACTTTATTCATACTTTCGAGCTCGAATAATTTGATGAATAAGACGGAAGGTTTATTGCAAAATAGTCATCCCTACTATTTTTGGGTATGATACAATGGTTGAAAAAACTGAATAAATTGATCTTGAAAAATAATTAACAAATTAAAATAAAAAATGCTATTTTTTGAAGCACTTCTTTTTTCTATGAAATCTATGTACTGCCTAATGTGTTATAAGGTGTGAGTAATGCACAGCTTATAATTTATTTTCTTTGGATTAATTTGCCTTATTGAGTGGATGCAATTAATGACACATATACCTCATTGATAGTTCCTTGTAAATTGCAGTTTACACGGGACAATATATTGACCATCAATGCATGCAAGTACTGAAAGTTAGGTGGCGTCAAGTATAATAGTAATGCTTGATCTATATAAATGATTATGATAACTCAGGATATGTATTAGCATGATGGAATGTGAGTTTTTACCGTGACTCATTGTAATAATACCACAGACAAGTGTTTGCAAGATTTGAAAGTGTTGGCGGTGCAAGGGTCCTCGGACTAGTCATTTTAGCCTATTTTCATGCCTATTTATGGTAATATATTAATTTTTTGGAAGCGTCCACAGCCCAGGCCCATCCTTTCAGCATACAAGCTATATGTGGCATGGAACGAGGAAACTTTTAGTACCCATGAGGTGAGACTCTTTACGAGCGAACTCCCAGGGTACAAAAATGGAGGTTCCAATTGATAATGTGGAGTACTTAATGTGCTCCAATGACCTTAAAGATAATGTTTCTATAAAATTCGAATAAATTGCAGATAAAAATGTCTTCGTTTTCTGTCTCAGAATTCATTTTCAGGGTGTAAGTTGAGGTTTGAAATGCTCCTGAAAATGAAAAAACAGGAAAATCACCAGTCCCTTTTTACGGAACTGACTTCCCATCATACCGAATTGAACAAAACTCTATGGGTAACTCTTCGAAACTGCAATAGTTTTAGAATAAGTGTAAATAACAACTACAAAAAATAAACAATAAACGACCAAAATTCCCAAATTGTTTATTAATAAACAAATAAATTATTCAAATTCTCTACGACAAAATGCGCTCACTCGTTGTCCAACTCAACTTCGAAAACAATTCAAAATCGGCAACTTCGGAAAAATTTTCAATTGAATTGATAAATAAACAATTATATTAATTGTTTAACAATTGCTCGTTCTATGTTATCCACTAACAGCGTCGTCGTTGTGTAACAATAGTTCAATCATCCGAAAGAGAAAAAAAAAATTCTAAGTCCCGAAAAATTTCTAAGTTCCCAAATTCAAATTTAAATTTCCCGCAAAAGATTCACACTAGATAGATAACTAGACTCAATTTACCGTCCGACTCATTATCATATGATCGCACTGTTTTATCATGCGCCGGCGCTCTGACTTATCAACTCACATATGCTCGTACCGACTCGGCCACGTGGCGAATTAATTTGCCCAACCTCAAACTTAATTTTCGTCGTTCTAGTTATTCCTCCCCGGAATAATCATTAATTATTGCTATGTTGCTGGCTTCCTTCCTTCCTTCTCGTTGGATGTTATGCATATGTATATATCAATATAATATCAATTGGGAGGAATAAAGAGCTGAGCTCCGTCAGGGCAACAAAATAAATGCAACAATAATAAATTACAATAGAAAAAAAAAAGAAATTTCAGGAGGAATAAGGAGTTGTTCACTCCGTCAGGGGCTGATCAATTTAATTTAGCAGAGTGATCACTGCTATATTTGATCACTGCTCGTTCGCCGCTCAGGAATGTTCGGAGCTTCACTGCATGTAAACATGCGCGGCACAGCACCTGCCGGCGCACGTAAACACGCGAGGCAACAACACTTGCCCCGCGCCGCGTTCTCGCGCTCACCTCTGCGCGCTCACCGCCAAGGTCGCTTCGCGGTAACTCGCGACGGCGAATTCCTTCGCCCGAAATGAAATATAATTACACGCTCGTTCTCGAATTTTATCACGCGAATTTTCACTGTCTCGCGCACGCACTCTCCGCTCGCTTTTCCCCGATCACGACCGCGAACTCACGCTAGGGGCGCCAATCTGTGACCTGGTGCCAGTTCGCATCAGGTTCACGTTTTGGATTGGCTCGACCGCGGGCACTCCGTATTTATTACGGGCGCCAGGAGTGCCGCGGCTAGCTCTACTCGCGAGCACGGGGGACTCTCTCGGGGGGGACGCGGCCGCGCGCGGAGACTCGAACGGAGTCTATCCGCGCGCTCGCTTTGCCGTGACGTCGGGGGGGACGCGAGGGGAGAGGCCCGGGCCAGGGCCGGAGCCCGTCGTTCTTGGGGGTGTGTTGGCGCGGTCGCCAACACACACGTTCGCTGGGGGGGTGTCGGCGCGCTCGCCGACACGTACGTTCACTGGGGGGGGGGAATCACCGGGACCGCGACGCGAACACCGCAAACCTGTCAGCGGCCGCTCGTTCTCTCGCTGCTCTCTCGGCTCGGCTCTGCTGCTGGCTCTGCTGCTGGCTGCGGTGACGTCGTCGGCCTCCGGTGTCCTGAACACACGCACGCACACGCTCACGGTCACGTCACACACGCTGGCTCGGCACTCGGGATCTCGCGCGCGTCGCGTGTTGCTGCTTGCGGGCACCGGACGATAATGATCGTCTGCCTCGTGCTCACTCCCGGCCTCGCGCCGCCGGAACTCTCGCGCGCCGCGGCTCGCGTACGCGCTGGAGAGTGCTGCCCTCCCGAGCCGTCGGCTGCCGTACCGGCGGGATCGGAGAGGAGCAGCCTCTCCGTCTATAGTGACGGGTTTCCCCGTCACACAATTTCCCTCTCCCTGGGAAAAAGCTGTAGTACTCGCCCTTAACAAGATCCCCTCTCCGAGCTCTCTGAGTGATTTCCGTCCTATCTCCCTGCACAACTTCCTCTCAAAAGTCCTTGAGAGACTCGTCTTCAACCAAATGAGTGCTTACGTAGAATTGGAAGGCTTACTCGATGGGCGTCAGACAGGTTTCAGACGTGGACACAGCACTCAAACGGCACTTCTCCGACTTACGGACGACGTTCGTCGGGCCAAGGACGTGCAGAAGCTAACGGCTGTACTCTTATTTGATTTTAGCAAGGCCTTCAATACGGTCTGTCACTCAACACTACTGCGCAAGCTGTCAAAGCTTGGTTTCTCTTATGCATCACTAAAATGGATTGCTTCATATCTCACGGGAAGAGAGCAGTGTGTCAAGCGTGAGGATGAAACGTTCACTGATTTCTGTGGTCTTAACAGGGGTGTGCCTCAGGGCTCTGTCCTGAGCCCTCTACTGTTTGCCCTATACGTTGGGGACGTTTCTCAATGCCTTGGGCCCGATGTGCACTACTTACTGTACGCGGACGACCTTCAAATCTACCTTCACTGCTACCTGGGCGACCTACTAGGCACGCTTGACTTACTGAATGAGGTTGCAGCCAGGATTGTGCACTGGGCATCAGTAAACAAACTGATCCTAGATGCTTCTAACACCAAAGCCATCATCCTCGGCAGCGAGCCTTTCATGGCTAGGCTTCCTGCGGGGGCATCGCACCGACTTGTCATTGGCGGCTCGCCAATTGGACTTGAGTCCTCAGTTAAGAGTCTGGAGGTTACTCCAGGCTGCTGCGCAAGCTGTCAAAATTTGGTTTCTCTTTGGACTTACTAAAGTGGATTGCTTCATATCTGACGGGAAGGGAGCAGTGTGTTAAGCGTGAAGACGGACTTTTCACTGTTTCTTGTCGTCTCAGTAGGGGAGTACCCCAGGTCTCTGTCCTGGGCCCCTTACTGTTTGCCCTCTATATCGGTGATGTTTCACTATGCCTCGGACCCTATGTGCACTACATACTGTACGCTGACGACCTTCAAATCTACATTCACTGTCACCTTGACGACTTATTGCGAACGCTCGACAAGCTTGGCGAGGTCGCTACCAGGATCGTACAGTGGGCCTTGACGAATAGTTTCGTCCTAAATGCGTCAGAAACCATAGCTATCGTTTTTGGGAGTGAACCTTCTATTGCTCGTCTTCCTGCGGAGGCATCGGACCGACTCATCATAAATGGTTCGCCAATTAAACTTGAGTCCTCAGTAAAGAGCTTGATGGTGATCCTCGACTCTACCTTCTCATGGAGGGAGCATGTTGCCTCGATCACTGGCAGATCCCATGCTCTCATGTACCGCTTATATGAATTCCGGAGAAGCACAACTCATCAGCTCAGGTGCCACCTCATCAAGACGCTCCTTTTTCCCATCATTGATTATTGCTCTCCTATGTACTGCGATCTCTCTGACGAGCGAAACTTGGTTCTCTAACGGCTTATTAATACTGGCATAAGATATGTCTATGAGGTAAGAAGGAGTAAGCATATCTCTCCCTACAGGGAGGAACTAAACTGGCTTACGACATCTACTCAGCGAAGCTATTTCCTGGTCTGTATGGTCTGTATGGTGTATAAGATTCTCAGGTATGGCAGCCCGTCGTATCTCATGAATACCAGTACTCGTTCCTGTAGGGGTGGCTATCGGCCGCAGATTGTTGTCCCTAGTTTCCGCAAAGATTTCCTCCATAGGTGAAATTAATATTTATTAATTTATTATTTATCAATTGATAATAATTATTATTCATCATTTATTAATTTATTAATTCATTTATTTATTATTATTTATTATTTATTGATTCATTTATTCATTTATTTATTATTATTTATCATTTATTAATTTATTAATTCATTTATTCATTATTATTTATTTTACAGCTTATTAATACTGGCATAAGATATGTCTATGGGGTGAGAAGGAGTGAGCATATCTCTCCCTATAGGGAGGAACTAAACTGGCTCATGACATCTACTCGGCGAAGCTATTTCATGGCCTGTATGGTGTATGAGATTCTCAGGTATGGCAGCCCGTCGTATCTCGCAGAGTATTTTCTCATGAATACCAGAGCTTGCTCTGCTCTCAGACTTTTCTTTTTGCTCTTAAATTCAAATAAACTAGATCAAATGAATCCAAATTAGATTCAGCTAAATTAATATTGTTCATCTAGATATCATTCTCTCTCTCTGCTCCTGTCTGCCCGCAAGGGCCTTTTTTCTTTCAGAAGCTTGTGTGCACCCTTGCAGGCTTACGCTAGATGGAATAATCTAAACTGCACAGCGTAGCTTGCATTAATTATTGCCCCGTGGAACCTCTGGGAAGTTTGAGGTTACCTCGGCTCAAGGCGCCAAGCTGTCTAGCCGGCCTGCCTGCCTGCCCCCTCCATCGCACCAGTTTCTCACCGGTATCAGCTGCTGCCTTGCTGAACTGTTCCTGTGTGCCTTTCCCTTGCTGCCTTGCTGCCTTGCCTTGCTGCCTTGCTGAGTCGCTCCAGTGTCATCGAGAATTCCTGTTCCTGCCGCTGAGTGAAGTACAGCGGTGTCGATTGTTCCAAATAACCAGCTAAATTGACTCTAGTGTGTGTTGATTGAGTGCGTGTATTTGCGTGTATTTGTGGCGTGTGTGTTTTATTTTTCGTGCTGACTTGCTGCTGTCCGTGTACACGTGTCTGTGTCGGGTGGATATTTCCTCAAGTCTTTTAATCTTGTTGTTAATCCCCAGTGTGGATTATAGTTGTAAAATCAACTAGTGTTCACATACCTGCGCCGACTCGTGACTCGGCCGATAATTCACCGTTCACTCACATTCGCCTACTATACGAGAGGTGGCGTTAGTCTGCTGATCGCGTAACCTCTGACTATTCCACGGCTGAGAGCTCCGCCCTCCTCCGTCGCCCACGCGTCGTGAGACTGGTGCGGAGAATCCCCGGCCGTGCGCCCTTCTCACTACCGTGCGCTTCGCCCATCCCCCCGCTCTGTCTTTCCCTGCTCGCGCGTAGGCACAGGCCCACTCTGCATTGCTGCGCCCGTGCGCTGTACTTTCGCTGTTCCGCGTGCAGCCCACTCTGCATTGGTGCCGTACCTCTTTACTATTTTACACTTTTTCTGTTTTTCTTTTTCTCGCCATTTTTCCATCCACTCGCGTCATGTCTGACTCTAGCAAAGTTAGGCATGGAGCCAGAGCGACCCTCCAACTCACAAGTTCGAGTGGCTCTCGCTGTAAGCAGCTGGCCAGACACAATGCTTATGTATACTCCTGCATGCTCTGTCTGAAGCCATATCACTCTAAGTGTGGGGACCTCACTGAGACTCAAGTTAGTGATGAGCCTGCTACGGTCTGTGACCCCTGCCTCACCACATCCTTGACAAAGACAGGCACGCAGCTGGGTACGGTCCTGACTGCGAACACTCCCCCTACCTCTCGTCCTGATTCGGCTAACTCGACATACTCGGACTCCTTCCTCTCATCCTCTGCATCAATGGAGGACACGGTCGCCCTACTGCTACAAAAAATGGATAGCATCAGCTCCTTACATGCCAAGGTAGACACCATTACTTCAAAGCTTGCCGTGCTTGATGATCTGCCTGCATTGATCGGCAGGGTTGAGAGGGTCGAGTCTGGAGTCGTATCCTTTGCAGAGCAACAAGCCGCTCTCCAACATAAATTGGATAAGCATGTTCTTGCTTGTTAAGATAATGATATTCACACTTACTTTTCGTTACTTGAGAATCGGCTCACCGATCTTGACCAAACTTTTATTGATGTTAGTTTGGCCCGAGAATAGGCTGTCCCCACAGTCCCAGTGTCTAACACTTCCAAACTCTCAAAATATTAGTTAGAACACCTTGAATTGAAGGCGTACATCTTAACGCAAATGACAATATGTCATCTGAAGCGTATTGACACTCACAACCCTGCACTTTAACACTGAACTCTGGAGACTGCAGCTTAATTAATCCTGAAACGAATACGAAAAGAGTAAATACATGTATAAATAACAATATTCACTTTCATGCCTCACTCGTATAGGGTATAACATGAAAAAAATGGAAAAAAGTCACGGTTTGCAACTTTTTTCTCTGTGCTTGGATACTGAAGCAATAGCAACATGTATTCAAGCACGAGTGACGCATATCCATGAGAATTCTTTGATAATTGAGTATCAGAAATGAATTTTATCTGAAAGAACTTCAATTATGAACACTTATTGTCCAAAATCAGACTATATCACAATAACAACAAACATTTTTTACTCACAGTTATTCGCTGTATTCAATAAGATTTCTGTTCCTGACGTGCCTGTACAGATTACCTAGAAAATTAATTAACCAAAAAGAATCAAATTCTTACTGTATATAAATATTCAAAAAGAGAGGTTGGAAAAGTACTTATTTGAAATTCGTTGTCTCTCCATCACATTGAGAATTCAGTAGCTGGACACGATGAAGCTGCCTATTCATTCCTACTCTGGAGAACACTGATGAAATTGACACAAAAAAAATTTCACTTTCCATCACTCAAACTGTGAGAAAGTGCCCGTACTACTTGTACCACGTTTAACTGATGATTATTGTGTTTACCAAAGACCCCCATGGTAACCACAGTATCTTTATTATAGACATCAAACGCCAATCACGCGATACTGTTGTAAACCTTGACTATCAGTGATATAATTATTTTTCACTACTCGTAGATTAGTTATAGATACATAATTTATTAATTCAAGCCCGAAAAATCATTATTCAAATAATTATTCATTCATTATATATATTTGAATTTAGTAAAAATTCAGTAAATAATTATCAGTTTTTTTTTCTATATTCAAAATTATTGGTCATTCGATGATAGTTTTATTATTCATTCATTGAATGAATAAAATGCAGAAAATAATCCTATCAATAACACAGCCACACAAAAAAAAAATTTTCGACGCAGGGGGTTTGACTATGTTTACTATATGTTTTCGGGGTCGCTGAATCCGAATCCGAGGTCGGCTTGAACCCTGCAGGTCGAGGTTTGGCCATAACCTCAAAAAACCTAGTAAATTAGAATTTCCAGGACATTTTAATTTCTATAACTGTATAACTTGTACAGTAAACGTCAAAAACCTCTAAACCCATAATCGAATAACACCATGAGCCCATAACACCATAATCTCTGGACGTTGTTTGGCCATAACCTCAAAAAACCTAGTGAATTAGAATTTCCAGTGCATTTTAATTTCTATAACTGTATAACTTGTACAGTGAACATCTGAAACCTCTAAACCCATAACCAAATGGAACCATGAGCACATAACACCATAATCTCTGGACGTTGTTTGGCCATAACCTCAAAAAACCTAGTGAATTAGAATTTCCAGTACATTTTAATTTCTATAACTGTATAACTTGTACAGTAAACATCTAAGACCTCTAAACCCATAACCGAATAAAACCATAAGCCCATAACACCATGAACTCTGGACGTTGTTTGGCCATAACCTCAAAAAACCTAATAAATTAGAATTTCCAGGACATTTTAATTTCTATAACTGTATAAATTGTACAGTAAACGTCTAAAACCTCTAATCCCATAACCGAATAACACCATAAGCCCATAACACCATAAACTCTGGACGTTGTTTGGCCATAACCTCAAAAAACCTAGTAGATTAGAATTTCCAGGACATTTTAATTTCTATAACTGTACAACTTGTACAGTAAACGTCTTAAACCTCTTTTTGTGACAGCGTAGTTCGAGTTATATTGTTATAGGATAATACGGCTCGAAAATCTGGGGTTACAGGGTTATATGGGCATGTTGTTATTAGGTTATAAGGTAATATATTGATAAGTTTGAAGATTAACTTTGTCGAACCCCATAAACCCAGACGATTTTATACAGTTTAAATTATTTGAATATAAGCCTAGGTGATTATATAATATAGTATAACGGGATTGTGAGGTTATGCGGTTATGATGTTATGGGGTTATGGTGTTATGGGGTTATGATGTCATGGGGTTGTGGAGTTATGTGCTTATAGAGTTAGAGGTTTTAGACGTTAACTGTTCAAGTTATATAGTTATATACAATGCATAGTTCTGAAAATTCAAATTTACTAGGTTTTTTGAGGTTATGGCCAAGCAACGTCCACAGTTTATGGTGTTATGGGCTTATGGTGTTATTCGGTTATGGGTTTAGAGGTTTTTGACGTTTACTGTACAAGTCATACAGTAATATAGAAATTAAAATGTCCTGGAAATTCTAATTTACTAGGTTTTTTGAGGTTATGGCCAAACAACGTCCAGAGTTTATGGTGTTATGGGCTTATGGTGTTATTTGGTTATAAGTTTAGAGGTTTCAGACGTTTACTGTACAAGTTATACAGTTATAGAAATGAAAATGTCCTGGAAATTCTAATTTACTAGGTTTTTCAAGGTTATGGCCAAACCTCGACCTGCAGGTCTCAAACCGACCTCGGATTCGGATTCAGCGACCCCGAAGACATATAGTAAACATAGTCAAACCCCCTGCGTCGAAAATTTTTTTTTTTTGTGTGGCTGTGTAATCATCAGTTAAACGTGGTACAAGTTGCACGGGCACTTTCTCACAGTTTGAGTGATGGAAAGTAAAATTCTACTTGTGTCAATTTCATCAGTGTGCTTCAGAGTAGGGATGGATAGGCAGCTTCATCGTGTCCAGCTGCTGAATTCTCAATATGATGGGGAGACAACGAATTTCAGATAAGTACTTTTCCAATCTATCTTTTCGAATATTTATATACAGTAAGAATTTGATTCTTTTTGGTTAATTAGTTTTCTAGGTAAGGTGTACAGGCACGTCAGGGACAGAAATCTTATCGAATACAGCAAATAACTGTGAGTAAAAAATGTTTATTAGTATTCTGATATAGTCTGATTTTGGACAATAAGTGTTCATGATTGAAGTTCTTTCAGATAAAATTAATTTTTGACACTCAATTATCAGAGAATTCTCATGGATATGCGTCACTCGTGATGAATACATGTTGCTATTGCTTCAGTATCCAAGCACAGAGAAAAAAGTTGCAAACCTTGCCTTTTTTTCATTTTTTCCATTTTATACCCTATACGAGTGAGAAATGAAAGTGAATATTGTTAATTATACATGTATTTACTCTTTTCGTATTTGTTTCAGGATTAATTAAGCTGCAGTGTCCAGAGTTCAGTGTTAAAGTGCAGTGTTGTGAGTGTCAATGCGCCTCAGATGACATATTGTCATTTGCGTCAAGATGTACGCCTCCAATTCAAGGTATTCTAACCAATATTTTGAGAGTTTGGAAGAGTTAGACACTGGGACTGTGGGGACAGCCTATCCTTGGGCGAAATTAACATCAATAAAAGTTTGGTCAAGATTGGTGAACCGGTTCTCAAGTGACTAGATTAAGTGTGAATATCATTATAAAGTTAATACATATGAAGTTAAATAAGCTTGTAGTGTCAATATCTTGGCACTGAGGAAGCGTTGTGAGCTAAAACTTTTTGCATATGGTCACTATAGTCCCAGAGAACATACGTACAAAGTTTGGTCAAGATTGGTGACCCAAAGGTCTGATATTCTCCTTGTGAGACTGGAAACCAATCTTCCCTCTTTCTGAGTGAAGTACTTTCTGAGTGGACTTATTATTGTTTAGAAACCGAATAATATCTCAATTTGATCTACAAATCAAAACAGTTCTTATGAGAAACGTATCCCCCGGGAGACAAATCGAGCTATGACATGAATGAGTTCCAATTCTAATGAACAACATTAACATCCCGGATCAAGCCAATCTGAGTTATATTCAAGAGATTGAAAAATCCGTAACCCAAAGGTGGTGACACAAGCGTGCCATTGGATCACAATATCCATGGATGTCTCTCGGTGCAGAGATCATTGATTTGACTTGATTGCTCTGTGAACACATGAATTATTCCACAGTGCAATACTCGAATATTGTGGGGAAGTTGCTTGAATTACAATATTACATATCAATGAGGGCTGATGCAGGGATTGGAATAAGGAAGAGTATTTAAGATAAGAAAATGTTCTATATATGATCATTCTCATCCAAAATAAGGCCCATTCGTATCCAATACGATACTTACTACGAAATGCAGAGAAACTCTGGTTAGGTTTATATTGGATGGATAATAATTATTAATATCGAGGTAGAATGTCTTGGGAGAAAAATCAGAGTGATCATGACCAAAATGTGTAAATTGAGCTTCAATCTTCTTCTTATAAGAAGACGTTGTTTGGTTTTAAGAGCCTTATAATTCTTGAAACATAAAGCAGGAGTTGTTACTTCCAGTACAGCAATTATTCAATTTTTATCGCACGTTACTGGTAATAAGTTGATCACTTGTGTGTTATCAGTCAGTTAGATAATTGGTCGTTCACTCTGTAGAGTATTTCTTCAATTACAGATATGCTGAGATGGTACTCGATCTATAGGTCCACGCAAAGGAGGAATCACGTTCCTGACTCGGAACACGGTTGGATAACTGGATTTGATATTCATGGTCAAAATTTCCGACTTGATGAATTCTAATTGAAATTGATAATATTCTGGGAGAGGAACGCATTTATCGGCACTCTTGATGCGACAGGATCACTCTCCGTATGGTAAAACTACCGTTGGTCTCATATCTGGAAGAACACGATTTTACTTGTGTTTTTCCTGGAAGGTAGCTGCACAAACTTGAATTAACACTAAATAAATCAGTGTGTTCTTATTCATTTACCATGGTTTCGTCTTACGACAATTCCAAAAACTACAGAATTTGTTGTGCAAGAGAAGAAAAATAGTTGTAATAAATGAGTGAACTGTCCTCACTCACTTGCACCGGTTTCGTCTCACGACCAAGGATTTCACAAGTGGCGTAGAAGTTGTTTAACAGACTACTTGAAATTGTCTTTGTGGTAACAGGTGAGACGGGAATGTCTCTCTCGACGCGACGCGTTGGCCGGTTCCCCTGACACGCAGCCGAGTAAAAGACAAATGTGTACGCAATAGCGCTACGCGCAAGTACGTATATCATGTAAAAGTGAAGATGCGATACGCAGCTGACTCTCGGGTGCTTGTAGAGTGGGGAGTGAAATTAAAAATATTTTTTTATGTCTGTCTATAGGTATGGAAGGGTAGTTTGCGTGAGCGAGCATTAGAATAGACTTGCTCTTAGGATTGGAAGAACTTTTCTTCCAAGCTTTGGAGATATTTTCCTATGAAGGAATTGCCCTCCAAATAAAAGTCCCACAATAGAGTAAAAACTTTGTCTGGAATTATTCGATTGATCCCTATGATTTATGTCAATTCAATAGCAAGACTGATCAAGAGATCAGTTGTGACTACTTACCTCAATAAGGGGAATAGCTAAACTCTTCCTCATTGAAGAATTTAAACTCTGGAGTTCAGGAACCTGACACCAATGTGACGGCGTACTTGACATAAAAAGTTGATTAAACGCACAAAATCCACATGGCAAACAAGCTGGAAGGCATATGAACCACAGAAGTTGTTTCTGATATCGCCCGAACTCTCCCAAAACTGGTAGAAGATCATCAAGATCGAATACATCCTGGTCAAATTACAATATATTCATAATTTTTATAAATGAATCATTAAAATAAACATCGGCATTGGAATTCAAATACAAAAGCGAATCAACATTATGGAATTGAGAGAAGCTCAAGGTGAACGTGGATTGGAGATCAAATCTTTGGAAGTGAATCGAATAGGATTGGAGGGACATGAGAATACAGTAGAGAATATATTTTTGGGATATTCAAAACTGAGAAATCGAATGAGGATCTCGTGACTGACATTGTCCAAACTCGAATTGATGAATTGGAACATGCAATATTCTAGAATAAATTCATGTGGTCGGGAAAATTTACTGAACTTACCAACTATTTTCCAACTATCCAGAATGGACTCATAGGTTTTGAATCCAGCTCATCAGATACAATTCTGGATCAAAAACAGTAGGGTCTAGTTTCACGGAAACTAATTTCATGAAGAGTTGTTACATACAGTTGTTACATCAAGTAAAGATTCGATCCATTAGAATATAACTAGAGTATGAACTTGGATATTCGTTTCGAGAGCTGTAAATTTCCCACTAGCAATATCCATGTTTTAGACGTGGTCAAGGCTTGTTTTATATTCCAGAAGTACCCCGCGTAAAAATTGAAAGTATGGGAGACAGCGGATTTGTGCATAGAAGCTACTGAGATTCTCAAGCTACTCCTCACTCATGAATGCGTCTGATAGGGAAGGTGGCAGCTTGGGCACGGCCAGCCCCAGTGCCGATGCGGACCCGAGCATCTCATAGTTCACAATAGGAAGACAAGTATCTTCAACATGGTGAATGGGACATCCGCAAACTAAGTAAGTCAATCAAGTTTCGATTTTATTAAAGATCGCCCACAACTTTTAATTCCGTCGAAAATTGACTTTGCCCTCCCTCTTTTACTTTTCCAGTACTGTAAAATTTTTACCTAGTGTACACCTCTTTTTATTATTTTTTTTATGATTCTTTTTATTATTTTATTTATTCTTATTTTCAATATTCAGTATCGTTTAGATCGCTCTTACTTACGCTCTTACTTAATTTCCCGCGAGGAAAAACACATTCAATAATTTTTCTGGGAATGAAGGCATGTCTGGCAATATTTATTACATTATTTTTTACCTTCCAGACAAATCCAGCCTTACTACTACAGAGGCAATCGTCAGGAGAGCTTGCAGATAATTCACATTACGAGTTAGAGTATGCAGCGTGAAAAAGATCATCGACGGATGGACAGGCTCCAATTGTTGTTTTGTATTTCGATGTATCGTATTTTCAAAAATTTGTAGCAGCTGAAGTATAAAATAAAAAAAGTGAAATCTTTATTGGAGTGAATGTTTTCTTTATCAATCACACGCCCTGCCCTTTACTATGGCAGTATATCGCGCAATTATTTCGGAAATATGGGGATCATTTCGGCAATGTTACATCTGCCAATATCCCCCATATATTGGCAATGTTTCTAAAAATATAATTCTATGGACGATTGCCAATATATGGGGGAAATATTGGAAACTGTAGTTTGCCGCTATTATATCCATATATTGGATAACTGATGATGCAATATATATGCAATATATTGTTAATATTTATTGGCAATATATTGGATATATATTTCCCATACTTTCAATTTTTACGCGGGACGTTTTTCTCGAGATTGGAAATACGAGTTCACCATGCATTGACCACCTGGGAAATATCTGTCTCTTGTAGCAAAAGTTTTCCTCGAATTTTTTACTGGTTTACGACACGTGTATCATGTGTTTACCACGTATCTATCTCTCAATATAAGAACCTCGAACATCAGTTTCCTGTATAGCGTCCTCAGTCGCTGCTTAGACCAAGATGAACTAACAGGAGGATACGACTGTCTTCGGGTCCAATATTTTGATCGAACCTCTTTTAATACGCTCTTTTTCTTGTATGTTCTGACCAATTACAGGAATTCTTGTGATAGTCGGGAAATCACCAATGTGACTTTCTGTTGGATTTATATCAAGTTCCAGTAAATATCGATATTTCTATGTACTTTCACAATCATGAGATATTCTTCGCTAATACATCCAGTGAGCTTGCCCGAGATTCTATATGCATTGTTCATACTAGAATCAGGAAGTCTGCATGCTCTACTATATTACTATATATTACTATTAATATCATTCTCACTCTTTATCAGGTGGCGCGTCAGCGCCACCGACGACAAGTATGCGCAGCAAGCGAGGGGACGCGACAAGCCATCATATACAGCTCGTTTGCGGTTTAACCTCGCACCTGGAAATATTTTTCTTTAAACCTCTGTCCTGCAGTTTTGCAATGGTTACCAGCAAAAACTGCATTCAGTTGCGTTTAATTACGTCAGGAGAGATTTACGAAAATTGACCTGGTTATTTGGGGTATAGGAGGTATAAGTCGACGAGCAGACGACAGACACTCTGAACCTCTCGCAAAATCTCGCATAGAAAATTTTTCCCACCACTGACGTATATTACGTGAAAGCGGTTTGAAGCCTATTGCAAGCGTGGTTCTCAGCGTAACGTAAACGTATATTACGTCCAGCCTCGTATCCTCGTGATGAAGAGATATGTATAGATATATTATACAGTTATAGTAGTATCGTCGTAGTGAACAGCTGGTATAGGCGAACATATACGCAAATACCATATACCCATGATCAGATCATACCAGTGCCACGGTGATAGCCTTAGCAAGAATATGTATTATAGAAGTATCGTCTCTTTTGAATATCGATTCTATTTTGAAATTGTCAAACTTCGGTTTGACCAATTAATTGTTTTTATCAGTTTTTTAAACATTTTATTTTATGTTCATGTATAATTAAATGATCTTAAGAACATTCTTCTCTTAATAGTGCAATTACTGTAAGATTTGATTTAAATACCAATTAGCTTTATATATAAGACTATGAGCTCATTTTCGAGTAACCGACCAAGTATCATGGCGCGCCTGTACATGGCGAGGCGTTGAGTCGCGCGTGTATAAGGTATAGCGCGGCGCTCTCGCAAGAGAGTTAGCGTTCTACCGTCTATAAGAGGGAGCTTGGAC
>JAJGXB010000565.1:0-10140 GCA_020882725.1 Aphelinus certus
CCGTGGTACTTGGTCGAGTACCCCCACCACAGAAAAATGCATTGTCTATTTCTCGGTTTCTACTCAAAATTTTAAGACACCACATATCCATAAACATGCCTGGAGTGGTCAAGAATCAAGTATCAAAATTTCATGAAAATCGGTTCAGTAGTTTTTGAGATTAGCGGCCACAAAAAAACAGGCTGTCCTTTTATATAATAGTATAGATATATATATATACACATATGTGTGTGCGTGTGTGTGCGTGTGTGTGTGTGTGTGTGTGTGTGTGTGTGTGTGTGTGTGTGTGTGTGTGTGTGTGTGTGTGTGTGTGTACAAATTATATCAGCAGGTGAATATTCGAAAAAAAATCTTGTGCGAATCTATTGTAAATCTGCTCCATACCAATCTTCAATTTTTTCAGCTTCTCCGCGACCATAAATGAAAGAATTTACAGAGCACTCAAGTTTAGTAACTTCAATTTTTTCATGACACCCAACGAGGAATTGAGACTTCACCCCTGACTTAGCAAAGTGCGTTTGAACTTCGAGTCCCGATCGATATTCAGTTGAATCCTCTGAGATCATTGAACTGTAGTGTTTTGGATTTCCTTGCCCAACTATTAAGCGAGATTAAATAAAATCGGTTGGGTTGTCTTGTAGATCTCACATGCATTCTTATGGGAAATACATAAAACCTTCTAGGATTGAGATTATTTGCAATTATACGATTCCTGAAAAGTCATATATATATATATATATATATATATATATATATATAGATATCTTCAGTCGCTGCTCGGCAGGTCCCTCGGTGCAGGGCTGGGCCCCGTTAATGCCTCATACTCGAGGCTTGTTACAGAGAATTCCGCGCACGCCCGGGCTAACTCGTTCACAGGCCGATCCGTTGATCGGCCCGTTCGCGGATGCGGCGTGGTGCAGTGCCGCGTTCACGTTCCGGGAGTCTCGGTGGATATCAGGGAGCTCGGGCGCAAAAGCAATACGAGGAGGGATAGAAGTAAAGTGCGTTTATTACGCCTAGAACTACACGTGCCGCGACCGCCGGAAGGACGGCCACGGACTCGGCTCGTCGATCGCGGAAGCGGTCGACCGACCTTAGCTCGTCACACCAGTCCTCCGCGTCCTCCAGCCACTCCTTGCTCAGCTGAGCGACCTCCACGCCGAACTCGGCCCGGAAGTCGCAGAGCGCGTCCAGGGCTGCGTAGGCCCGGTCCTCGGCCTGGTTGGACATCCGCCAGGCCGTGCTTAGCTCCTTGCTCAGCGCTGCCCATCGGTGGCGGGCGGGCGGGCGGGCGACGCCTGCTGGCCGTTCTCGGCGGAAGCCTCTTCTCGCCCGGACCCGCGGTCGGCTCCGGACTGGCCGGCTCCCCGTTGCTCGCCCCTGGCGTTTTCGCGGGAAAAGGACGTGTCGCCGCAGGACGGCTGATCTCCGCGAGCGAGATTCGCCAAGGGGTTGAGAGTGAGCAACTCCCCAAGGGTGGGATATCTCCTGTCACGCCGCGGAGCGAAAATGCGCGGCAACGCTCTCGCAGTATCTTTGTGGAATGCCTGGAGCGTCACCTTGGGGTGGCTGACCGCTAGGTTGGACAGTGTGGCCAGCATCTCCTCCATACTCTGCTGCTCCCTACTGGGTTGGTCCATTCTCGATCAGCTCCTAGGGTGAAAAGAAATGGGGTGATGATGGAAATGGAGTAAAATGAATGATATGCATGGTACTAACTCGCAAGCGTTCTTCGTGCGCGCGTTTGACGGGGAGACGTGCTCGTCGCGGCCGGGGGCTGCCTCGCTCGGCACGAGCCCTTCGGCCGGCCTCGCTTGCGTTTTGGTGGAACGCTCGCTTCCGCCGTAGGCGCGTTGGGCTCGGATCGCCGAATTACACGCGTGGCCCATTGGTGGCTGCTCGGTTGACTCGCCTGGTCCTCGGCCTCGTTCGCCTGTGGCTCGCTTGCCACGCGAGCGCCGACGGACTCAGCGGGCGCACTCGCTTCGCTGGCTGCGGGTGAGTCTTCGGGCTCCCCTCCTGCCGCTGCAGACGGCTCCGCGCGCACGCGAGGGTCGTCTTCTTGATCCTCCACCCCGGCTTGTGTCGTCGTGGCTTCTTTTTCGGGGACGTATCGCTTCAGGTGCGCGGCGGTGACCGGTGAATACAGCTCTCCGTCACTGTCCTGCAGCTCGAACGTATTCGACCCCAAGCTCCGGACGAATTTGAACGGTTCGGCGTACGACGGCGCCAATTTGCTGGCAATTTCTTCGGAAGCTTTGGACAAGATGCGATTTTCGCGCCACACCCAATCCCCTTCTTCAAACGGGTTTGCGCGCCTCTTCGCATCGTAATATCGGGCCTGGCGGTCCTGCGCCTGCCGCGATCGTTCGGCCACGTCGAGCAGCAACGTCTGCAGTTTTGCCATCCTTTGGTCGGCCTTACGCAGAGCGAGCCTTTTAGCACAGTAAGCGGCGAGCAATTTCAGTTGCCACCAGAATTTGTGCAGTATTTGGCAGGCTTACAAAAACAAATACGAGAGATGTCCGTCGAGTTTACGCAGCTGAAAATACAGCCGGATTCAGCAGCAAGTGAATTTTCAGGATACATACACGCTATGTTGACCAGACCCTCCAGAGCGGTCGAGGCGAAATCAGCCGCCACAGACATCGCATGGAAATATCGGTTCCACCTGGAGAGGGGGCCAGTCTGCGAGCGCGCAGGCGATGTTTAACACGTCAAACCATAGCGATGTCGGTCATGTCGTGCGCAGGTGGAAGCTGAGATTCAGCAGCAACGACCAGCAGAGCATCGACCATTTTCCCGAGCGAATCGAGGAATGTCGACAGTTAGCCAAGCTGGACGAGCAAGATCTGCTGCAATCGCTATCGGAATTACTATCGGGAGTGTCGGCAACGTGGTATCGGAACAATCGACACGAATGGAAATCGTGGGCAGAATTCTGCGACGCAGCTCGCCGATGGTACGGCATGGACAGGCGCTTGCAGCGCGGCCTACTGACGGAGGCACAACAGCGCGCGCAGCACCTAGAAGAGCCGGTGCGCGACTTTATAACGTGCTTACAGGCCATTATGCGTAAAATTCGGCCCGAATTAGCACTGGACCTCCAAGTTGACCTACTGCACGGAGACATGTTGCCGGAGTTGCAAAAGATGGTCCGGCGCGAACAAGTGCGCGGCATTGACGAACTGCTCATGCTCGCCACCGAAGCCGAAAGAACGATGGCGTGCGGAAAATCATACAGGCCGCCGCCTGATCCGAAAAATTCACTGCTGCCAGAATTGGCCTTCAAGCCGAAGAAAAATGAAGATAAGGCAGAAAAGCAGGCCAGGGAGCCGACAAGCCAGTTGTCGGCGATGACAACCACGGCGGGCACCAGCCTGGAGCGAACGGTAAAAGATCTCGTGGCTCAGGTACAGCGACTGACTGCTGCCCAGCATAAGGCCCCCGGAACGACAGCGGCCGAGGCGAGCCGACAGATTAGCCCAGCGATCGCAGGACGTGGCCGAGGTCGTGGTAGGGGGCGAGGCGGGGGCGCCACCGCCGTCCGCGGCAAACTCGCTGTCGGGAGCAGGGCAACCACAGCAGCCACGATTTTATTGCTACGCCGGGATTGCGCAAACTGCGCGGGAAACAAGCAGGCAAGCGGGTAAGCGAGGCCGCACCCGCCGTGCCCCCCACGCAGGCCTCATCCGAGCCACTCGTACAAAAGTCAGAGAGGGCTCCCCAGAAGGCCAACCCCGGCGCGACACACGAGACAGACGCATCCCACCTGAATCCGTTGCAACACCAGTCGAGCGACGAGCAGATGGAGAGTGCGGACCAGGAGGGCCACTGGTGGTCCGCGGCCTGTACAACACAGCCGGCTCCCGGACGACGATGGGCAATATAGGCCTACAGCTGGCCAGCACATGCGGTAGAAAAGTCATGCCCGCGCAAGGCCGCCGTACGCGATGTGCGAATGGTACGTTTTCCGCCCTGACTGGATTTGTTTATCTGCCGTTCACTGTGGCCGGATTTGTAATGCCCGATTTGTGGACGGATTGTCTGCTCGGTTCGAACTTCATAAAGTCGTTCGAAACGGAGCACTATCCTAAGACCTCCGAGTGCCGAATCGGTGCTGCGTGGCAAACTTTGAAGATGGAATTCACGGGAATAGGATCGGAAGCCCTGTCATCGCTCTCGGCGATCGGGCTGGCCGACACCACGGCACACGAGCGAAAGCGGCTCGAACAGCTGAATCCGGCTCCTGAATCCGGCTGTGTTTTCAGCTGCGTAAACTCGACGGACATCTCACGCATTTGTTTTTGTAAGCCTGCCAAATACTGCACAAATTCTGGCGGCAACTGAAATTGCTCGCCGCTTACTGTGCTAAAAGGCTCGCTCTGCGAAAGGCCGACTTCCGCGGCGCCTTCGCCGCTCTGCGGTGCCACGCGCCTTGCCTGGTCTCCCGGCGCGGCTTGCGCGCTTTCAATTCGCTGCGCAAAGTCGCTTTCCTCTGCACTCGCCCGTCGCCCATTTTGCGGTGAGCTTGCGTGCAGTTCTGTCTCCTGGCACACTGTTTCCTCAATGTCCGATGTGTCAGCCAGTTCCATTGTCCGTTGTAGGTTTTCGGATACTGCCGGGACCTCGGCCAGGGCCAACAGCGGGTGTGGTGTCAGTTCGTCTGCACCCGATCGTTCCCAGCATGTCATATTAATATACTTGTTTCTGAGCGCCAATCGGTTTCTCATTGTCGCCGATGCGCTTTCGAATTCAGAATCTGCAAAATCGTCCATGCTGTAAACGCCGAATAGCCATTTTTCGAATCTGACCCGACGCGCCATTTCGCTGCCATCTCGCCTGAGTTGCAGGCTGTGCAGTGTCTCGTCTAAGTCTTTCGCATTCATGTTGAAAATCCAGTCTTCTATTTCTCTAATTGCCATCGTGGCCGTAGTCATTCTTTTTCTTGTTCGATTTATTTTTCTTCGCTGTATATATTTCGCACGCAGTGTATTTGCGTTGGTGTTTCCGCAAAAAAAAATTAAAAGAATAATTCGGTGTTCGCTCGATGCTTCTTAACTTCAAATAATTATTATATTCGGTTCCGCTGTTGCCGGAAAATTTTCAAATGAAATTATATTTCCAAACTGCCTTTCGTAGGCCTCAAACTATAATCTCGAAATTCCTATTTACGTTAGAAACAGAAATCCAAGATACATCGAGCGGACACTTACTGCTCGCCGCGGTGTACGGCCCTCGTATATAAACAAAAATACAAAAATAATGGCCTAACAAGCACCAATACAAATACTGTGAAGCCGAGAGAGAGTGTGTTTACTGTATAACCTTCGCGGTTGGCCGAGGTGGTCTGTTGTCACGTTAAACTTCGGCTTAAAATTTCAATCCTACATGATATATTATATTCGATCGACCACCTCGACTTGGCCAATACGTGTTCGGATTATTCTAAAATCAAATTGAATGCGTGCTCAACTCAGCAAGCATTTGCCTCACTGTAATATCAGTGCGTCGGCGACTTGCGAGACTACGGCGCTTTACCCGTGTTCTCGCCCTGCATGCATGCCGAAGCACTGCTACGCACTCAGCTGGGCGACAATTTGACGCACTCGATGAATTGAGCCCCGCGCGCTTATCTCGAGAGCTGAGAATATAGCGCCTTTGTACTCTCGATTGCAAGATTCAGCCGCTGCGCTATGAACCGATCGCGCGGCCGCTGCCTGCAAGCTGCTCTCTTTCTCTCTCGCTCTCACTATGCCGGTCGGCGCGCTGTTTTGGTGTTGCCGACTCGGCCGCTCGCCGTTGTAAACACCGCGCCGTGTTTACTGTACGCGCCGGCCCTCGCGTGTTCCTCGAATTTGAAGCGCGCCTAACTCTCCGTTCGACTCGGATTTTCCCACCGTGAATTTTCAGTCTGAACGGGGTCTGTATCGGCATGTATCGGCCCGTTCGCGGATGCGGCGTGGTGCAGTGCCGCGTTCACGTTCCGGGAGTCTCGGTGGATATCAGGGAGCTAGGGCGCGGAAGCAATACGATGGGGATAAAAGTAAAGTGCGTTTATTACGCCTAGAACTACACGTGCCGCGACCGCCGGAAGGACGGCCACGGACTCCTAACAATGCGCCGCGTGAACGCTGAGGGGCGCTCGTCGGCTGCGGGCGCCGACGAGTTTCGCTGTTCCGCACGCAACAAAGAATATACGCACTCGCAGGTGCGAACTTACGGGTTGCCTCGCGTAGGCCCGACTCTCGCTGTCGTCGTTGATGCAGCACTCGTTGCCGCGAAAGGCCGGCTTGTCTGGCGGCGGTCAACGAGACTGCTGGCTCGTCCCGGTAGCGTCCCACCAGGTCGGCTTGGCGGTGCGGGGTGGCGCTCTCCTGTCGCAGGCTTGACGCTGGAGGAAATCGGGCTTTCCTCCCAGGGCGCACGCACACGCGGATACGACGAAGGGTGTCGGGCTCGAACGAAGGTCGCGGGCTAATCGCTCAGTCAACCGTGACTGTTTGAATTCGATTGTCGCGCTGCGCGCTATCGGCCCGCGCAGCGACTTCGTGCTTCGCTCTTCCCCCCACCCTGCCTAAACAATCGCTTGACGAAGTATCAGCCCTGCGATCCTCCGGCGGCCGCCTCGCGTCTCGCGCAATCGTTGACGAGACTGGACCTCGTCACAATATATATATATATATATATAAAAATTCTGAAAATTTTTTTATGAATTCTAGAAGACTCCATCATGTCCCCTGAATTTTTTTAGAATTTTTTAGACCATATGTCCCATCCTGACAGAGGCTCGAAGTGGTGGAGTTTGCAATATTAGACATTTTTCAGGACCTTTGAACTCAATTTTGAGCTATCTAGAGATGTTTTAGAGCAAAAACTCAAGAGCAAAAATTTTTTTCAGCAAAAACTCAAAAAAATTTTTCAGAATTTTTTTTCATTTTCACTCTCTCACTTTACAGAGAATCACCCATATATATATAAATCCATATATACATATATATATATATACATCCATATCCATATACATATATTCGTATACAGTCATATGCATACATTTGACGACACATACAGCTCATTAAACTATGTTATTCCATAAGAATATTACATTTTCAGAATGTACCATACACAAAAATGAGTTAAAAAAAATAAGACAAAACCGACTCGACACATTTGCAGGAAATTCCTTTAGCTTCAGATTGGTCACATCAGAATTTCGCTAAGTATCTCCTGTCACGTGGCTAGCCCCGCGATTATTAGAATCGCATTGCGCGGGGCCACGCCACGAATATCGGAACGTTCTGGAAGGACGATGTTGAAATCGTGACGACACGTAACAGATCCTTACCGAGTAAAACGTCTACGGTCAATACCGTAGCCGAGATCTGAACCCAGCCAATTAAGGACCATGCCACGTAACACTCCTAACGCTCGAAATTTCGTTTTGATAGGAAAAAGTCACTTTCTCCCCACTGTACGGCAGCTATTCACATCCCTGGAGCATAAATTCATTTTCTCGCAATATCACCTAAATACACGATCAAATTTGATTGTTTTTTTGAATTTGCACGATCAAATGGATGGGGGGGAGGGTGGGGGGAATAGAAATAGGTAAAAAAGGGAATCTGTAATAATGCGATTGGACCTTGATGGACCTTGGTGCAGAGTGATGAGTCGGCGCGCTTAGACCTCCCCCCGGCTCGCATCCAGCCTCCGCAAACTCTGTGAGCACGAACTTGTTCCTCTTCACACCATTGCTAGTGGGGGACCCTGTCTCCATGCTGCTAAGCAAAATGGACGACATCAGCTCTGGTTTCAACGCCAGATTTTATGCTCTTGCCTCTAAGCTGGCAGTACTGGACGAAATTCCCTCACTAGTCGGGAGGGTTGAACGGGTCGAGACCGGTATAGCGTCACTTGCTGAGCAGCATGACGTGCTGGCGCGCTAATTGGATAGCCCCATCCAGGCTTGTCCCTCGCAGTCCCCCCCCCCCCCCCCCCGCCGCGGATGAAGCTCGTTTCCAACAGCTCCACTCCACGAATGCTGCGCTCGCGGCGAGGGTCCAGTTGCTTTCAGTGGCTGCCAGGTCAGTCTCAGCTGACATCATACTAGTTGGACTCTCCCCAGGTCCTGCCACTGACTTGCGCGAGCTGGCTTTCGTTGCGCTGCGCACGATCTATGACGAGCTTCAGCAGCACGATATCGTTTCCGCACGATTACTTAGGCCGCGTGGCTCTGCTGATCGCCCCGACCTTGTTCCAGCTTCATCGTTGTCGCTTCCTACTGTCTCTGCTGCTGCTGCTGGGACTTCAGCTGGAGCTGCTGCTCAGACAACCACCACTTCTACACTCCTATATACATATCTGATACAGCATGGGGCTACGCATATAACCCCGACTTCTCGCACGTGGATTAACGTCTTACTGGTTGACGACAATGACGTAATTTTAGACGAACGCAACTTCCCAGCTCCCTTTCGCAGCAAACATCATATTATTGACGTTGAACTCACCATTCAACAACCCAGAGAGAGGGCAGGCTCCTTCAAATACAGAAATTTCAAAGGTATTCGGCAGGAAGACCTAGTCTCTACTCTGAAACGATGCGATTGGGGGCTACTTAACCACGATGACGTAGGT
Organism: Aphelinus certus; assembly: GCA_020882725.1. Classification (NCBI taxonomy): domain Eukaryota; kingdom Metazoa; phylum Arthropoda; class Insecta; order Hymenoptera; family Aphelinidae; genus Aphelinus; species Aphelinus certus. The sequence continues at coordinate 8,638 of JAJGXB010000565.1, forward strand.
GGCATTGACTCTGCACTTGACTGTCTCAGCCGCAACCTCACGGGGGCAATTGATGAGCTTGCTCCTCTGAAGGAATTCAAGCCTAGAAAGAACAAGTTGCCGTGGGTTGATGCTGAGCTAACGCTGTCATACAAGAAAACGGACGCGACTTATAAACGCTATGTTCGGACAGGGGACGAAAACCTGCTCATCGAATTTCAAAGGTTGCGCGATCTCTCTGATAGCAAGACAACTCAGGCTCGCACTGAGTTCCTTTCGAATAAATTGGCAGAAGCACTTGATAACAACACGGTGTGGAAAGAACTGCGTAACCTGAATCTTTTACCTAAGCAGAGGGAGGACTTGAACGGGATCACCCCGGAGAAGCTGAACGCTCACTTTTCCAAGGTTTCCATCTCACACAATGAGAATGCTTCGGTCTACCAGGATATTATCTCCTCCGCTTCTGAGGAAGACGGCTTTTGCTTCCAGAAAATCAGTATTAATGATGTTATCCTGAGCATTTCTCATTTCACTTCTCAATCAGTCGGTGACGATGGCATACCGAAGAGTACCATTCTTGATGCTCTGCCCGTGATTGGCGATAAAATCGTGAATCTGTTCAACTCCTCCCTGCGCAAAGGAATCTTCCCGTCATCCTGGAAAAGGGCTCATGTTCTTCCGCTTAAGAAGAGTGCTCATCCGTCTTCGCCGTCAGACTTTCGACCCACCGCCCTCCTAAGTTTCCTTTCTAAGGTTCTTGAGAAGATAGTTCATGACCAAGTCATGAACTACCTTACAGTCAACAACATCCTTGACCCTAGACAGGCAGGTTTTCGTCCAAACCACTGGTAAATGCACGAAGTGCAGTAAGCTTTTGCGCAGTAACATGCATGTCAATCCGTGTACTTTTTGCGCTAAGCGCTGGCATAAATGCTACATGGTTTTTATCACGGTGCAGTTTCATGACAGGCCCGTTCGCTGCTGCACCTACTGTGCTCCTGCTCATGGAGCAGCCTCATCCGCAGTAAACTGACGTTACTTCTACTTTTTGATTTTAGTAAAGCCTTTGACAAAATCTCTCATTCCAGAATGCTGAAGCGTCTGAGGGATATCGGCTTTGCGAGGACTGCTCTCTCGTGGTTCCACTCATATCTCACGGATAGACAGCAAATAGTTATAACAAAGAGTTTTGGCAAATCTTCGTGGCTTGCCACGAACCTTGGGGTGCCACAGGGGTCGGTCCTCGGGCCGCTTCTCTTCTGCATATATATTTATGACCTACGTGACGTACTTGACATTGAGGGCGTTGAGCGTATGCTTTATGCTGACGACTTACAAATTTATACTCAGGTTCCACTGAATAGACTGGCTGAGGGTGTAGCGTTGCTTGAGAAGGCGGCTGCGGCCGTGTCGGGTTGGGCTGACGCGGCTTCGCTGGTACTTAATGCCGGAAAAACTCAAGCCATAGCTTTCGGGTCCTTATATTATATTAATCTTCTGCACAAAGAAGCACTTTATGTA
>JAJGXB010000566.1:0-10127 GCA_020882725.1 Aphelinus certus
ACGGAAAAAATCTATGCAAAATATTTTAAAAAAAAGTACATAAAATATTATAGAATATAGTACACAGAGTACTACACGGAATATTTCATGAAATGTGCAATATATTCGTACTACAGAATATATTACACAGGAATTGATGATGGCTATGGACATGCAAAATCCATCATCCATTTGTAATGTTGAGAAAGTTACAGGGGATATTACAGGAGATATTATAAGGAATATTACAGGAAGTATTACAGGAAATATTACATAGAATTATTACAGAGAGTATTACAGGAAAAATGAAATAAAAAATAACAAGGAGAAATGCGGGGAATATCATCCATTCGTAATGTTGGAAAAAAAATTACAGAGAATATTACAGGAAGTATTACAGGAAATATTACATAAAAAATTACAGGGAATATTACATGAAATATTACATAGAAAATTACAGGGAATATTACAGGGAAAATTACAGGGAACATTACAGGAGATATTACAGAGAGAAATGCATAGAAAATTACAAGGAGAAAGACAGGGAATATTACGAGAAGTGGGAGAAGAAGAGAACGTGTTTTGAGAAAATTTGTATTTTTGTAGTGATTTCTGATGATCAAGTGACTAAATTTCCAGCTGGATTTTGACTGGATTCAAGCTAGATTTGGACTGGATTCAATTCAACTGGATCACTGGAAAAAAACACAGCTCCACAAAAAAATAAAATTGGACCAGAGACTGGACCACCCTACTGATATGTATTTTTGGCTGCTGAATCTGAATCTGAGGTCCATTTAGCTCCATCACCTCTGCGTTTAGCCATAACCTCAAAAATATGGCGGACGACATACGAATGAAATCAATAATTTGCAAAACAAAAAATTCCATTTCATTCCACATAAAAAAATAAAAGGAAATTGTTTCCAGCTATTTTTCGATTTGTCGCATAGTTTTTAAATAAAAAATTCAGAAAGTTTGACCGCAAGTGGGCCGGATTCAAAATTCATAATTTTATGAATTTTTCACTTCTAAACTATGGGACAAATTGAAAAAACATCGAGAACAGTTACTGTCTGATTTTTTACATAAAATCTGAAAAAATTTTCTGTTTTGCAAAATGATGATTTTTAAAATTTTTTTGAAGTTATGTCTAAACGCAGAGGTGATGGAGCTAAACGGACCCTGGAATCGGATTCAGCAGCCAAAAATACATAGAAGTGGGTGGTCCAGTCTCTGGTTCAATGTTTTTTTTTTATTTTTCTGAAGCTGTGGAAACAATAGGGCTTTTCGGGTGTTACGTGGCGTGGTCCTCAATTAGCTGGGTCCAGATCTCGGCTGCGGTATTGACCGTAGACGTTTTACTCGGTAAGGATCTGTTACGTGCCGAATCAGGTTATCAATAACTCAGTACTCAGGAATTGGATTAGATGTGCCTTTATTGCCTATTCACTTTACTGAGAGAGCTCGTGTAATTATTCCAAATACTAGTATACAATATGAGCGTCGGACTGTCTACCGTCTCCACGTTTCTCGTGTGGTTACCGTGTCTCTCCCGTCCGTGTGACTGACTCCTGACCAACGACTGGTCTTCAGTCCTGACATTGTTGCCAGATCCTCGTCCATAGTTTGAGTCCGCTAGTGGCCTGCCCGATCCACGCGTCGCTCCGCGGCGTGCTGATATCGCGGATTTTACGGTTCTTTAAATCGTTCCGGTGCTTTCTCGCGAATTCCCGTGCATTTTATTATAATATATATCCTAACCCCAGATCCTTGATTCCTCTTAATGGGAGAGACTGTATACCTGTATATGCCGTTTACGTTATAATCATAATTTTTGTTTTCTGCTTATCCAAATAGCGCCCCTCTGGACGTACTCCAGAATAAATCTTCACCCTGATTTTAGCCGTTACCCGACGTTCCCATGGTCAAATTGCTATCATGGTTATTATTCTTATTTTTATAATTCGTTCCGAATCCCTCACATTTATAGCGAAGAATTTATTGTAACTTTACGTTCACGATTTACCTGCATTATTCGCTTACTCGTCAAAACCTTGCGACGCCCCTCTCAGCTTCTAGCTTTCTAATTGGCTGCCCCGTTGCGAAACTTCAGCATTATGATCCCTCCGCGCTCGAATTTGCCGGTGGTAGGGACCTTTGCCAAAGCCTTTAAATAATGCTGCAAATGGGTGCTCGGACTACTTTGTTGCCGACCTGTTTGTCTGCTCTACTTTCTCCATTCGCCCGGACCAACTCCTTGTCGACGTGAGTTAAGATTTTGTTGTAAAGATTTTTCTTTTTATTTGCGACTTATGTCTTCATCGACCATCTATCTAGGCTATGTCTCCGTCTGGCTTTTCTGATGTTGACTTCTCGTGGGATGCCGTCATACAAGGTTCTCGCCCTCGGCCCAACTCTCGTCGCCCACGGCACGATGGAGCTCCGCAGCGGTCGCCTTCCCTTGGTGACCCCCGGCGTGCGAGGTCCATGTATGTCGGACCGCAGCATCGTCGTCCTGAGGTATTTAATCCCCGGGAGGTGTATTTTGGCGTTCCTCGCCGCCATCCCGATCATCACTCGTCTGGCTCTTTGGCACCCCGGCGTCGCGCTGTTCCTGATGCTGCTGAAAGATCTTGGCCTGCACGCGCGAATCCTCGTCTAGTCGGCCGATCTGTTGACCGTCCTGGCCGTTGGGCCCAGATGCGTGGTGTCGACGACTCTCGCCGGGTCTCAGCCCCTCCTGCAGCACGCTGCCGACCTAGCCGTCGGCCTCTCTCGCCCCCTCGGACAAACGTGAGTATTCGATTGACTTCTTTTCTTCCTACTTCCATCTATACCATGCTTGTTATTAGCGTTCGCATCGGCGTGTTGGTGTCGCCCCTCGAATCTCCGGTGATGTCGCGTCGTGACCCGGCTGGTGCGTCCGGAGCGCTGGTGCATCCTGTTTCCTCGTCCCCCAATCGTTGTCCGACTGCTACTCCTTCTGTCTCTTATTTACCCGACTCTAGTTCTCCGCGCGTATCCGTCTCATTCGGTGATCGGGTTGTTGATTTAAAGTCATTGCTTAAATCGGGTGTGCTTCGTCCCGATTCGGTCCTTAATACCGTAGATGCGTTTTCCGCGGCTTTGGCCTTTGAACGTACTACTCCGCCGGACGTGAAGAGTCGCCCTCATGACTTAGAGTCCCATGCCGGTTCCTCCTCTGAATCGATTGATCCCGATGCTATTCTCGATGACCTCTTCCAATCCTTAAAACCCGTGTCGCCCCAAGCTTCTCGCTCTCCCTTGGTTCTCTCACTCGGTTTCGGTCAATCTTCGACTGTTCTTCCGTCTGATAATAATTGGGGTGATTTTGATGTTTCGCCTTCGGGACCATCGGTTGACGAGGATTACTTATTGCGCACTCCTTCTCCTGTCCATTCTCCTTGTTCTCCTGCACCTACTTCAGTATCCTTCCTTGATCGGGAATCCGACGACCAGCTCTCCGGTTCCACCGCTTCTTCCTTGCCTTCCTTATAACGGTAACTCCCGTTTTTGTAATATGTATCTTCCGTAATATCAATCTAATTTTGTGCATTCTTCCAGGTTCGAGGTCGTGGGCGCTCCCTGGTTGAGGGCCGTCGCTCCGTTGTTCCGGGCCGCGATGCTCCTGGTGCTCGCCCTCCTACTGCTCCCCCTACAGATGCGGTTTCTCATCTCATGGATTTTGGGCGTGCTTGCTACCTGTCGGCTCGATTCCGCCAAATGGAAATTATCGTTGCCGCAGTTGGTGTTTATGGGAATCTCCTTCGTGCAGTGGAAGACCTGCGTGATCGGCTGGAGCTCCTCTTTCGCTGTGATTCGTGCTGCTCTCGGCGTTCCTATCCGCTACGCCCCTTTTTCCATGGGGGAGACATTCGCTCTGGCCTCCACGGTTGGCGTCGTGCTTCCGCCTCACGATGCTTGGGCGCACCCAAGGACAGCTCGTAACCTTCAACTCACTGATACTTGCCGTTTTTGAGAATGCTTAGAAGTCAACGTTGCCGCTGTTGTCTCTCCTTACTGTTTGGAGCCAATCGCCGAATCCCGTTTTATGCGTGTCGACGTTCTTCTCGCAACCTCACGTGGATTTTCACCACGTAATGCTGCCTCGTCTCTACCCACTCTGACTGGGAACATCGATGGCGCGGCTCCTTCGAGGACGGCTGCAGGTGATTGCGGTGCTACCGCACCCACACCTGCTCCGCAACCGGGTTCTCGTGCTTTCGCCCGCTTTGCTGAGCGTTTGGCTTCATTAACTGAGCCCCGCGCTTCTTCAATTATAACATCGTCCCTGCGAGGATCCCTTAATCCAGAGGAATTGGATGTCCTGAATTTCCTCTTGGAACACCCGAGTACCTCATACTCGGATCTTGAGTCCCTGCCTACTGCCCGCGTTGCTCCAACGGTTGCTCCCTCTGCTAATCCAAGATTACCAAGGGCCTTCTACATCTGTGGCCGAACTCACTGACCCATTCGGAGATTCCTTTCGCCTTGCAGAGTTGTTCGAGGAATCGGCTGGTGAGGCTCCTGTTGGGCCCGCTGACGTACCTGCTTCCATTCAAGAATCCGACTATGGCCGGGCCATAGAGGAAATTTTCACCTGCAAGCTTTGTTGCGGTCTACTGTATACGGAATACCTGCAGTGCGATGAGGGTCACGCGGCTTGTGGAAGATGCGCGCCCGAGCTAATGGGATGCCCCTACTGTCGAGGACAAGAACCTTACTGGCGAAACCGCCCTTTGGAACAGACCGCCGAGTCTCTCAGCTTCCCTTGCTATCATTCTGATCATGGTTGCGATGTGATGGTACCGGCTCGTGACTGGAACGAGTATCGTGACACCTGTTCTTACCGAGTACCTGACCCCGATCGAGCTGACCCCGATGTTGCCGATGCCGACGCTGCGACTGATTTTTTCGACCTTTCTTCCAGCAGTTCATACGATGACGTATTGCCGCTCTTTCAATCATATTAATAATTCGACCTGATGCTTGTAAACAAATTGTTTGCTCATTTCAATATTACTATGTAAAAATTTGAATCTGTATTTTTATGTCCTACCCTTTCCACTCCTTGACTGATCTTTTAATATCAATATAATAGTGAGTTCTAATTTCCATTATCAAATGCTTATTTTTTGTTGGTCTAGCCTCTTCTTGTTAACTTTGTTTTTTTGTTGCCTTTTGAATTGGGGTATCATATTGCTGAAGATAAGGAAGATCAAATTTTTAGAGCCATATATTTTCTGGAAATATATCATATCAATACACTGAGAAAGGTTTCGCGACTTGCAACTGCTGATATCATGTTTGTTTATAATCCGCAAGCTAGTATGGTTAATGCGAATGACCGACCGCGATTCATTTGCTGACTCCATTTTTTTCGAGCGTTCTCGACGCCAGTCGGTCATACAACAGGTGCTGACTTGTAATTCTGGCGGAGTTTTTCAACGCTGCTTTATACATTCAATTCATCTTTTCTTGGCTTGATAACCTTGATGTTCACTTCGTTTTTGTGATATTGTTAATAATTTACGATTAACATGTTAGCGTTACGTTTCTCGACAAGTTTTACCACGATTAAGCATTTTATTTCCCCAAGCGGAATAAATTCGACGCTGGGTGTGCATGGCTGTTATTCCCAGGTGGAGCATTCTCGACACCGGTTTTTTCTTGAGCGGAGTTACCTCGACGCTGAGTCGTCATATTTCCAGGCGGAGCATTCTCGACGCCGGACTCTTTTTCTTGCACGAATTCATCTACTCTGACACCCGATCGTAGAGTGATGTTAGTTAGAATGAACATATACGATGTTCGCTAATCGTTGCCAGGTGGTACGTTTCCATGCCCGCGTCATTGTTCTCTAAGCGGAGTAGTCTCGACGCTGAGTAATCATATTTCTTGGTCAAGCTTCCTTGACGCCGGCTTTTTCAAACTGCTTGCGATTGCTTCCCAGGTGGAGTGTTCTCAACACCGGTACTTTTCATTTCCAAAGCGGAGAATCCTCAATGCCAATTCTCCCGATCGTGACAATGTTAGCAATATGAATGTATCAAATGACCGCGGATTTCGCTAGGTGGAGTGTTCTCAACACCGCTACTTTCGTGCCAACTTGGACGTCAGGTCCTTTTGCCATTATTTACTCGAATAGATAACCAAATGAACCGACCGCGAGTTTTTTCCAGGTGGATCGTTCTCAACACCGGTACTTTCCATTTCCAAAGCGGAGTGACTTCGCGCTGACTCACGCCGCTCCTCCGAGTAGGCACATTCTTTGCCGTTCGTGAAATCGCGCCATAGCGTGTTAGTATGATATCAGCACTGCAATTTCGGTGACTTGGTAAATTGAAGACTACTTCATTTCCAAACGATTTGAATTAGAGTTTGTGTCTGGCGATTCGAAATTACGGACCCACGTTAGGGCCGCCAGAAATTTGTGATTTTATCACTTAACACTTATTATATTTATGCGTGCCCACGTTAGGGCCGCCAAGAAAAATTTATTGGCCATAATCTTATAGCTCATAAATTTGAGAAAAAAACGTTGTGAAATTGTACTCGTGACTTCCCGTTCTCTTATACCCACGTTAGGGCCGCCAAAAAAAAGTTACTTGATAACCTGGGTTGGCAACAGGAATGGAATTCTACCTCGCGTTAGAACAGCAAAAATGACCACGTGAACTCAGGCTCTATATGCCTTCATGTCGGTGGCTCTCGATCAGTTCCTTCATATTTTCATGGGGAATACATCTCTTGAGTCCGTCTATATGAACTGATTTCGTTTTTTCACCTGCCTTTATTATAGCCGTATGTTTATCATACGGCTAATCATAATCTATTTCTATTATCTCACACTTAACATATTCTTCCTTATCCACTTTACTTTTCTTGGGCATTTTTAACCAATATACTATCTCTCCCACTCTGAAGTGTCTCGGGTTAATATTTCGATTATAATACTCTTTCGATCTGAATTTTGATTGTACTAAATTCATTGCCGCCATAGTCCGAGTTTCCGCGACGTTATAAGCTATATCCGCAAGGTATTCGTCGACAGTCAACAAATATTCCTTCGGTGGAAAGCTGGACGGTGTTCGCGCGCGCCGACCGTATACTATTTCATGTGGCGAATAACCCAATGCCTCGTGTACGCTAGTATCATACGAGTGCTGTGTTACTGGAAGAATCTCACCCCATTCTTCATATTCATTTATAATCAATTTGATATATTCTTTTATAACATGGTGCATTCTCTCAATTCCCCCGTTTGATTGCGGATGATACGCGGTTGTTGTATATTTCTCTATTCTGAACATTCTCTCGAGTTACTCCAGAACGTAATTCACGAAGTGCGTCCCATTGTCCGTACAGATAACTCCAGGTGGTCCGAAATTGCGAATCACCTTCTCCATAAATGCTTTAGCTACCTCATGGGCGTTTGCGTGACGGACTGCCGTTAGAATGCAGTATTTGCTAAAATTACATTGCATCGTAAGGATGTATAAATTCCCTGCTTTCGTCTCTTTTAGTGATCCGCAAAAATCCATTGATAATTTCTCGAAGGGGTAAGATGGAGTATATGTTATGAGCATGGGAGCTTTATTCTTGTTCCTAACTAACTTGGTTGGTTGGCATCCAGGACAGCTACGCACAAAGCTTACTACATCCATATACATATTTCTCCAATAAAACTCCGCTGCTATTCTCGCATGAGTTTTGCCCATGCCTTTATGGCCCCAAATTGCTGATTCGTGAAATTCCTCAATTAGCCCATACCTGTCTTCTACTTTTGGCAATGGTAAATTATTCGTAAATAATGTTATTGAAATTACTTTCCCTTTAAGGAGTTTATTACATTGCTCGACGAAGTAGCCCCAGTCCGATTGTGTCAACATTGCTAAATCCCTAATAATTCCAACGGTTTTGATTTTGTCCTTCATCAATAATGCTTTGAGATTCTTTAAGCATGCTACAATATCCAATCGCATTGTTTTATCATCGAAATTATTCCTCACTATTAATCCGAAAACTTCCACGCCGCGACACTCAGACTGAGCTACCTCCCCTATTGCAAAATACTGATCGCGCAGCTCGTCCGGGTCAATGTACCTACGTTCAACAAGAGCGACTTGCGGCTCCGTTTCTAATTTCCCGTCTGCCGACAATGCATATACCAAATTGTCATGATGTGCAAATGGTTTTTCTTTCAAAATTCAAACACAATGAAACTGCTCGACATCCCCGGGTGCAATTACCCAAGTAGGTCTCATATGCGTCGGTCGTGGTTCCGCTACCATAAATCGCGTCATATTACCCGTCATTCAGCTTGGCGTTATCTCGGGTACCCAACTGTCATTTCCCCTTATGTCTTGTTCTCCCCTATCGACCGGAGCTAATGTCGCATTCCCTTCTTGTACCCCCTGTTGGTTGATGATATCGTTCACCGATACGTCGTGTCCTTTTTCTATATCCGATCTCTCCCCGTGATGTTCCGAGCTAATTGAAATATCCATTAGTTCGACCTCCGGTTTATCAAATTCGTATGGGCTGTAATGGTTCCCTCGTAGATGTAGATGTATATACTCTTTTTCCTCATTCGATTCCACGTACAGATATTTAACTTGGCTTGCCCCATAGTGAAAATGTATGCATATATTCTTATTATACTCGAGAGCAAAAATGAATATACAATCAACGTCTCCGAATTCTGTTGATGACGTTAATATTTTCCGTACATTTTTGGCGTCTATGCAATAATGCATGGCCGAACTTTGTAGTAACCTATCCCTCAGTTCCCGGGAATTAATTTTCAATTTTAGTGCTTTAATCAATGAGTGAAATAAACAGTTCCCAAATGGTCTAGTAGGAATGTTTGTATCGTGTCGCAAAACCTTGTCCTTTTGTGCGCATACATTGTTTTCGGTATAAATGTTTGACACCGCGTTACGTTTCTCTTGACTCTCCTCTCCCGTCTCTACATGTTGTGATATACCGGTTGCTACTGATGCATTTCTGTCTCCGGGTGTTATTTCATCAACTTTTGATTTCGTTGTTCCTTCGAATGTTGGCTGGTTGCTCTGATCCTTTTCCTGATTTATATTATCCGCCATCATCATATCCACTGTTGAAGCCAAGAAGCCTGTTTCTCCCACCCCGACATTCGCTTCGTTTCTCCATGTCGCTTCTATTGGTGTCTGTATGTTAATCATGTTCTGCTCTGACTTTTCCTCTGTAGTCTCCATGTTTATTGTTGAGGCCAGCACACTTGCTTCTCTCGTTATACTTTGGTTCTTGTTTGTTGTCAATGCACTCGTGTCTTCTCTATCTGAGTTACTCTTATCGGTCAATACCGGTGGCGCTGAGGTCTGTTCTCTCTGGCGTTTGTTTGCGAATGTTTCTTCTAGTTCTTGTATTACTTGTTTGCACCCAGTCTCTGCTACAACTCTCTCGTAATTCTCCCAGCTTCCATACTGCTTAGCTTTTCTCTTGGCGTAGTGTGCCCGTTTTATTGGACCCGATCCACCAGATGACGTATCTGTTGCCGACTCGCTAATCCCTATCTCGTCCCCTGTGGAATGTTGCTTCTCTGCCGGTTCTCTTATATTTATCTGAATACCCTTTCCGTTGTCTGTTCCGTCCTTGATGTCTACTATAAACCTCATTTCCTTTCCGGTTTGACTCATAGCTATCATATCTCGTAAACTGCGCGATGCCTCCTTTATTGGTGGGGGAATCTCCATATTTTCTTGATGGGACAAGTGGTGTGAGGTTCGTCTGGCCTCTCCTGCTATTTCCTCCGTTATATCCATGGGTTCGTGCAACTTGGCCGAGTTATCGGGCGTTCGATCTGCGATTAGGGTACGCCTAGAACCCGTTAAACTATCTCTTCGTAAGGGTCTAGTCTCTTCCTCGTCCGTAAGGTTCGCCTCTGGTTCATCTGACGTCCCACCTAAGCTCACCTCGCTCTCCTCTTCCTGAGCCGTCGGTGATCCATAAAATTCCGGAGGAGGTATCCTGTTCCTGTTATATTCCGATGGTAATATGACGTTCTTCTCTGGGGTGCTAGCAGCTTGTATTCCCTGTCGCATGTTGCTACTCTTCCGCATATATGCGAGATGTTTGTCTGT